>JAQIXP010001120.1:0-20106 GCA_034700285.1 Proteroiulus fuscus | reverse complement strand
CTAATTTTGTATGTCGGGATTTCGATTGTCGGGATTATAATTCGTCGGGATTGTGAACCTGTCGGGATTATCAGTTGTCGGGATTGTTAACCTGTCGGGATTATAACTAGTCGGGATTTTGACCGTGTCGGGATTTTAACCTGTCGGGCAAGTGATTGTCGGGATTTTGACCGGATCCCGTGCAAAAGTACTGCAGTAATATTGCAGTGAACTGCAATCCAGATTGCACTTTTTCTTTAATCTGCAATAGTCATCTGTATTGCATTACATTTACAGACAAACTGTTGGATTCTAACAGTTTTCTAACATTTTCCTAACACATTTCTAAACATTTTGCTTATGGAATGTTATCTTGACTCCAACAGTCCATACCTGCCCTTTTATTGCAGTTCTTCTGCACTACTGCATTGCTAACAAAATTTCTTTCAGCAATTATTACAAGTTCAATTATAAATGTTGTAGGCCTAAATTTAGCAAAGCAAATCAGAATACGACAAATGTGACAAGTGATGGCAAAATAGGACAAAGATTGCAATTAATTAATACTGCGTCAAGTAGAGTACTTTTGCTCATAACATGTTCAAACTTTGAAACTTAAGCGAAGCCCAAATGCAATCTATTGGTGCTTTCAGTCCTAAGAAAAAATGGTGCCGCCACATTTGTTTAGGCAACTTCTCTTACAGACTTTATAATGGTCCTTTTCATGAGAACAAATTTTGAAAACCATATTGCTTACCCTCCCTATATATATTTTGCACTTATTTTTATAGGTTTGCTAAATTTTGTCAATGGACATGATGACTACTTTAGAAGAGGCCATAACCCAGAAATATTTGTACCAAGAGGAAGACTCCGATGACAAGGAATCATGCATTATTTTTGCGCCGCGTCGACCCGGTGATCGCTTGCTGCCAGCCACAATCGTAATCAACAATTGCACTATTGAAAAACTGGGCAATTTTCAACGTGTTCGAGATTTATGTGCCGGCATCAGAGAGCTAGATTTAGCCCAGAATCACATTTTGGATGTTCAAGAGGTAAGCCTGCCATTTTCTACACTATATGGGGTAGGCCCATATCACAATGTCGAGTCAGCTCTGTCTAAATTTGGAAACCATTTATGCTTAAGTGTTTTTTTTTCTTGCTTCTGGTTTTTTGCAAACTAGGCTAACTTTCTTTTTTATAATTTTTTGTTTATAATTTTTTTGGGTTAATGGTGAACTACGGTGTTCTTATTTTCTGATCTCGGTTTAACCAAAAACTGGTTTACTGGTTGCAGATTTTGCGTCTTTTGGATGGGTTGCAACGGCTGACATTTCTAAATTTAAGCTGCAATAACTTAAGATGTCTTAATGCCATTCCCGATGACCTGGCCTGCTATTCCAGTCTAAAAAGACTCGTTCTGAATGGTACTCTTATCGACTGGGATGTTGTCACTGAATTTTTACAAAAGATTCCAAAGTAAGCTATTTTCTAGTGTATCAGTTAGCTAAAATATCACTTATTGAGCCGCTGTATGACAATTTATGAACTGGTGTATAAAATAATTTGGGGAACGTTTTATTCATTCAAGCCTCGAGGAACTTTACCTCTGCCTCAATAAGTATAGAGAGGTTTTGTTGAATTCGGACAAGCAATTCCCGTGCATGAAATTGGTGCATCTCAGCGGCAATCCGATCACCTCGTGGGACGAATTCATGAAAATAGGAAAAGTTTTCCCCAATTTGGAAACCCTGGTTATGGTGGATTGCGACGTGAATTCATTTTCATCTGAAGATGCTTTCGGTAAATTTGTGGTTCTCTATATCACGTTTGGCCTAACCTTTTACAAATACTCGAATTTTATTATTAAATATTTATATATATATACTATAATTACTGGCAAATACAGGAAGCATCTTCAACAATTTGAACACGCTGAATATGAATAACAATAAGTTAAATTGGTGGGACGAAATCGACAAGCTTCGGCATTTCCCTTCCCTGAAAGATGTGCGAGTGCTCGGACTTCCTTTTTATGAGGTAGGTTATCTATAGTGTGACATCATACTTAAATTGACAGCATTTATATACTTTTTTCACTTTAATTTTCTATTTTCGCAAATGTATTATGGTATGTTTTAGGACTACACCGAGCATGAGAGAAGGCAGCTACTAGTTGGCCGTTTGCCAAACATTTTACGATTAAATGGCAGCCAGATTACCGATAACGAGCGTGAAGATGCTGAAAGGGCTTTCATAAGGCATTACATGGGCATAGAGGAACGGCCGGCTAGGTGACCGTCAAGGTTGATCTTCATACGTTTTTGATTGAAAATACAGGTTCTAACTTCCGTGTTTTTTTTAACCCAAATTTTAGATACTTTGAGCTGGAAGCCAAGCACGGTAAATTAGATCCTTTAGTGGAAGTTGATCTTGCCCCGCAGTTTAAAGTTTCGGTCTCAATCGTGTACGGGGAACGGAAAATCGTCCGATCTCTACACTTGAAACAAACTGTGAACGAATTCAAGAGCAACCTCCAACAGTTTACAGGACTTCCGCCGACGAGGATGAGAGTGTTTTACGTGGACAAGGACGTGAATTCATCCCCGGAAGAAATGAAATTCGGTGCCAAAAAGCTCTATTCGTACTGCATCCAGGATGGAGATGAATTCATCGTGGATGAAAAACTCAACAAGTGATATTCTAGAACCTATATACACGGCGTTTATAAATTCGGATCTAAGATGGAGAATATTTTATTTCTTTTACCTATTTATCTATATCGATATCTATATGTATATTTGGAATATATAGACTGGTCTCCTGAATATTACAAAACCATGCAATATTTGTATGTTTTCTGAGTGTTAGGTTAATTGCCTATCAAAATAGGAAAGGACAGAATCCACCTTATTTTCATGGATTCCTCCTGCTCCTTATTGACATATTTTCAAGAAATTGACCTTCCTGGAGGGACTTTTTGCTTAAAAATTAAGCACACTTTGCATTGCCCATGTTCAGCTAATCAAATGTTGGCAAATGATTTATTTAATTGTTGTTTATTGATGCCCGGTGATAACTTTGTTACCGGTTTCCAACATTTGAAAATTGGGATTATAATAATTGCTGAAGGTTATGATATATCTCAGAATCTGTATTGCATATACTTGTGGGGGCCCAAAAATTAGCCCTTAAAAATGTGAAGCAGTACATAAATTTAGCCACACTATCAATTGAATTCAAATGTTTTAGTAATATGGCCTTTCCAACCTGTGTATGTTGGACTCCCCAAATATACTTGATACTGAACAATTTGAGCAAAAAGGTGGCCCTCCACCATAGCCCCAAAAATACCTAACCCAAAATGTAATACCCATGTTATGTCTAGTTATTTTAAAAAATTAAAATTTTAAATAGATTCAACTCAATTCAATTCAATTCAGTACCCTACGATCAGCATATCATGATGCCATTTGGTACTCCCACGTCATAAATCTGTGACTTAAACATGTCGTTAAACTGAATTCCAAACAAATTTGAACTATTTTTAAGAAAGAGTTTTCCACTGTCTTGTAGGACGTATTAAAAAGGACCAATAATAAGCATCCGTTCTATAGCACAAATTTCATTCAGAGGATTGGAGTGGACATGGCAAATTAAACCTTTCAAACAAGCTTAAGCTTAAATCTTCCTTTTATGATTGCAATGATTCCCAATTTAGGGAGTGTAGCATCTCGGTCACTATTGGTCCTTTGGTAATTACCTTTTTACAAATCTAGTAGCCCTACGCTAGACATAACATTGAGCTATCAATGAGGGAATGCATTTTTAACATTGCAAATGTATAAAGCTATTTTTGGGGTAATCCTAACCTTTCATTGTGTTAACACATACTTCAGATCACGTAGCTTTCCATTGGGATAATTAATAATATTGGGGTGTTAGCAGCATTCTATGAACTACTGGTACATCCCTTATGTAATGTGGGGGCAGGCAGCTATATTAGGGTGTATTATGCTGTTTTAAGCATACAATTAACACCCATGGTAAATTAGCCTTTGCCACCCTTGTTGACCTTCCGTATATCTATTAAATGCACCTCCGAGTGGCATTTGTAAGGTCAAATATATAATATAAGGCGTGCTGCATGGAAGTTTTACTAATATTGCTTTTACCGTAATTACGGTAAACATACTTGGCAGTTTAAGGCCTATATTATATCTATATATTAATTATAAATTAAAATTAAACTCACATTCTGTGGTGGTTGTAATGCGTTTTTCCGAGTAAACTTTGCTTTTCATCCGTAGAAGAAATTTAAAAATATTATTGTAATTAAAGTGCAACAATGTCGTATTAAAATCATGTAACCCTAAAAGTAATGCAGGTGTGTAAAGAAGTGAAAAAGTGAATTTTAGCTTTCATAGAAAGAATTAGGAAAGATGAAAAATTTTGGTTAAAATGAAGAAAACGTGAAAAACATCACAGGGTTTTTTTGTCTTAGTGTGCATTGCATAAAGAGAAGAACGAACTTTTAACTTTAAAAATCAGTTGGTTATAGATTAGCAATTAAAACCAATGAAGCTTTTAGTCAAACTTCTGTTAAAAAAAACTAGAAGATTAAAAATCATATAATATACTAATTTGAATAAAAGCAATCTATAAATTCCTAAAATTTCTTTGTGTTAAGTTGAAAAATTTGGTATTTTGGTAAAAACCGACTGCGAA
The DNA here is from genome assembly GCA_034700285.1 of Proteroiulus fuscus. Classification (NCBI taxonomy): domain Eukaryota; kingdom Metazoa; phylum Arthropoda; class Diplopoda; order Julida; family Blaniulidae; genus Proteroiulus; species Proteroiulus fuscus. Next base: position 15,396 of record JAQIXP010001120.1, on the reverse strand, counting down.
GTTTAGGCTTCCCACGCATAGTGAAAAATATGAAAATTTCCACAATGATTGTCTCTGACTCCCTTGCAACAGTATACACTATGCAGGTTAAATGGCAAATCTTTGACAATTTAAAGTGGTAACTAAAGATTATTATTTTATTAAATCAAACTAAAATTTTTTTTTTGGAAAATAAGTCTCGTAGTTTATAAGGCTAATGTCACTGGTCAAGCTTCGTCAAAGGCATACAGCATATTTTTATAATTCATTCTCCTTTAACTAGTGTTTCTTGACAACTTTTAGGATATGGTAAATATACATTACAAGATGCATAGTGTAGTGCCTTAGAGTCAGATTTGTCGTCCATATTGGTCATTGCAAACCTTACAGGGAATTAATTCTAACTTTGGGTGTTGTTTACAGTGTAGGAGTAGGATTGGCCAAGCATATTAGTTGCCAAATGCCATTATTTAGCCATCAACAATTATAATTGCATGAAATTTAAAATATTACTGCCATACCAACCAGCCTGCATAAAAACGTTGGTGATATGCATTAAAAGTAAATACCTTGTCAAAGAAATGTTCTGAGCAAAAATTAATAGATTGGATTTACTTACAATTGTTAGTGATACCGAATTGTAAGTAAATGAATATACTATCCCGGGTGACATGCATTTAATCACATATTTTACTCCTTACATTTTTGCTTTTTCAATCAATGCATTTTGTGTGGTGGTAGTAGAAATAGTTGTAATTATTTTACAGTATACGTGTATTGTGTGATATTCGTGGCAATTCTTTGTAGATGTACTGTACATACATGGCGATGCATAAATTAACAAATATTTATATTTTTCAATATTACCAATGGTAGGATTTGCAGGGGTTAATCTTGCTACCGGGCAGGTTTAGTGAAATTATAAAAGGCGTAAATATTCTAGTGATATTAAACTATCCCATTGTATGATTAGGTATTTGTGTGTCATTGTGTTTTGGGATACGGTAAAGTGGCTTCGATGGGAAAAGTCACTGCTGGAATTTAACTTTCTGAATTTACCACCGTAAATGTGGTAGCAGGTTCAGTTTGCTAATTTGAAAACCAAATGGGCATAAGGTCTAAATTTCAATTTGGTGTATATATTCGTGGTATTTATATCCAACAGAGAAATTATTTGCTAACAAGTACGAGACTGAATAAATGCCTGATAATGCCAAATTAGTTTCAACAGTTGGAGATTTGCCAATAGCAATTACTAAGAATGAGTTTTAACTTTTGCACTAATGCAAATTTATAATTAACCATAATGTGTTAGTTTAGTGCAGGAGATGCGGATGTGGGAATATATGCTCGTATTTATAATTCGCTTGCATTGGGATAAGCTATAATCTGTAGCATTTTGGGATATAATTGGATATACACATAAAACTTGTAATTATTGCATCTATTCCTAAGGAATAATTTAATGTGTTTTTCTGGATGTTTCAGTCGTAGTTAAATAACACCACCATAATGTGGTGTGTCGTGTATATGGTTAATCGTGTTGAATAAATATATTTTTTTTTTCCAATTTAATTTTCGTTTTCTACTTTTTAAATCGAATAGTGCTTTTGCTTTGAAACATTGAAAATGCTGGATAATATTAATATAGTTTTTTTAATTGCTTTCCATACCCATTTGTAACAACGTAAAAAACAGATGAAAATTAGTCGGCAACAGCTCAAAAACTGAGAAAATGTTCACAGAGTTAGTTCATGCATATCATGCATATCTGATTGATCAATCAATCAATATCAAGAACGTAGAATGACATATAACAACTTTCATACCTGCATTTTTCAAAACTTCCAAGCTTGTCTGCATTAAATCATGCACAAACACATTTCAGGATTAAATCAGTAAATAAAACTGCAAAAACAAAAAGCGTGCCTAAATGATACGAAAATAGACCCCGGCTTATCAGAAAATAAACCCATCAATTATAACTTACAATTATTTACAAATATCTGTCACTTGGGACTGGGCTAAAAGTATCAAAACGGTAGCTCCGAGCTATGTTCCTCGTTTTAGAAAAGTCGTACTGACTAAAAAATATTTCTTTCGAAACAATTAGGGCACGGTGAATAACATCAGTAGATGTTAAACTGCAATTGTATAATCTTCTGATGTGTTTCGCTCCGAATAAAAACCGGAATCGGGATTCTCTTGAAATCTGAAATATAAGCACATTTTAAAAACTGATACAGCTTAGGGAAGAAACCGACATATCGATCAATCTACCAGGAAAAACTTACCTCCTGACAAGCAGCGTTGAATCCTCCGTTCCAATATAGCTGTGTTCGTAATGTTTACTTTTCAATTCTGCAATTACATCAAAATAGTTGGGAAACCATTTAATTCAGATAATTACACTCCAACAACAGTCAATCTTAAACAAAACATTTCATTGTGAAATTATAGTCATAATTTATTACCTTCAATATATTTATACCGTCGGTCTCTATCACATTCTGCTTCTGAAAATTCGTGACTATCTGAATAAAATAAAGCTGGGTCTAATTTACGATCAAATGAATATTTAAATTCTTCACTGTTACTATCTTGACTGAAAAAAATTATAATATATACATCAGTTTTAAATTCAGTCCAAAAAAAGTTTCCATTAAAACTTAAATTAAAATGCAGGCTCATTCACAATGAAATGTTTTCATGTTTCATAGCCTTAATTGAAAATAAAAAGCAATTCACAATAACTCTCGATAACACGAGAAAAATAATCGTTTTCTGAACCATGCTGGTTATATACTTATTGTGAACAAAACAATATTACATACACAAAAAACACTGTATATTTAAACAATAACATTTAATTGTGAATTGGCTTTATTGCCATTGAAAAGTATTTTACCTATCTTCGGATAAATCAGGATGTGCCTGTTTATCTCCTCCATTACGGCACCGCGTTCTTCCAGGCCTGTGGTATATTCGCCGCTCAATGTCCGGAGATGTTTCCGTTGAACTAGATTCCGGTTTGTGATAAAGCAGATCTGGAACTAACATTTAAATTCATTGTGAAATTAATTAAACTTAATCGGGAAATTAATGTTAGGGGGATGAAAACCTAAACGGCTAAAACAAAATTTTACCAGATTAGTTTAATCAATTAGTTTTTAATTGATTTTAAAAATGTGATATGCAGGCGATTAATTGTTTGATGTCACAGGAGTGCATCACACAGTGCATACTATACTGCAATTTTAAAGAAATTACTACTTTAGGAAAAATATGTATCTATGCTGTAGATTATTATATGGTACATATTGGCCATTCAGGGTTTCATTTTCCTTAAACAATACACAATAATACTGCATTTTAAAAATGAATACCTCTGTGTTCGAGCCGAGCAGGGATATTTTGTCTATTATCGTGTAATTGTAGGAAAGGATCGACTAAAGGGCTGGTGGTCAGCTCACTGATGTCCGATTCACTTATTGGACTGCCGTAATCTGAAGACATGATCACACTGAGACATGTTTAGGCACGATGAAAGAGCATTCTGGCAGAATTCACACGATACTCAATCGATGCAAAATTCATGACAATTATAAGAATTCAACAAACCTTTTCCTAATTGGAGGTTTCCCAAATTGCCCGGCGTTTGTGAATTTGCCGTCAACTTTTGGACTTTTGAGTACACCGAATTGTGGTTTGGCTAAAAAACATCCAAATTGATAATGCATCAGACTTTCATAATACGTTAGCTTAACTTTTGTGCACAAATTATGTACTGTGTAATTGGTGATGGATCCGTGGTTGTAAGGCTTCACATGTACCGGATACTGTCCATCTCTGTGGCCTGGAGGAATAGGAAATGTCGCATATGGGCAGATATCTTCTTGATAGTCCAGGACTGAAATTAATTTGAATATTAACTGCATGAATACTAGCACTGCATGCTGCTGAATAAAGCACATCAGATGATAACTTCTAAACCATTTCTTTTCTACAAATTCTGAGTAAGGAAAATATCAAATATTGTAACCAACCTTTCTTAAAGTTTTCAGTTGAAGCTGAAGAGGAATAATTTCTATGTTGTCCAACACCAGGATTGCTAAGAAGCATAGTGAAACTTCCTTTTTCCTGAACTAATGAAGGTATGTTATGATTGTTGACATTGGCAGTGTAGGATTTTGGAGTGTTGGAGCCATTCCCAAGATCTTCAGCCTTCTCTACAAAAGGGACAATCCAGAATAAATACCTTAGTTTCCAGAAACTTAACCATAGGATTCAACCTTTGTTCGTGTACCTCCCCTCTCTCGACTTCGTTGTCGGCGAATGCAAAGGCACACTAGGGCGAGGGACGCAATGATCACGAAAATTGAGGCACCGATCGAAATGATAACGCGAAAATCTATCACAAACGGAGAATCCTCCTGATCTCGCACCATTTCCGGAGGGACGGTGCCTAAACAATAGTCAAATTAATCTCACTGCCAATTAGAATCAAAGGCATGACTGATACAATTATTTGTTTAAAAATATGCATACCTCCACTCAAAGTCCTCGTTACGAACGCATGCTCCACCACCGCCGATCCGGCACTGTTGTGAGCGGTCACTCGAATGCTGTACCAACTCTGGGGCCTTAAATCTTGAATAACGAATCTGCTTTGGGATGGCTTCACGTTGTTAGACACCAAAATCCAGTCTTTACTTTTCACTGGTTTATATTCGACGACAAAATACAAAACCGGACATCCACCGCTTTTCCACTCATCCAGGTGGAGAACTACTAAAGTTGAATTTTCTTTTAAAAGAACACTTTTTGGAGGCACTTCAGGAGCTGAAAATTAATGTAAAAAGTATTTTAAGCAAATTTCTTTAATTTTGAAATTATCAGCAATTCACAAACATAATATCAGCTTTTTATTAAAAAAAATCTTTCAGGAGAATTGTTTTAAAACATTCCACAGTTATACCAACATTTGAAACCCTTTTATGTGGAAACATATCAGCAGATTATTATTGTGTAGAAAAATTACTAAATTATTAAAATTTCATTGTACAACTGAATTTTAGTCAACCTTAGCCATGATTTTTTAAGGATTTTTCACTACTTTAACCTTAATTTTTAGCACGATGTAGTTGAATTTATGTTTAAGTATGCGCCCAATAACAAGTACTTCCCTCAGTGGATAAATATTAGTATAATTAAGTTGCATCCAATTCTCTAATAAAAACTAATAGCCCTGTTAAACAGTAAAACAGTCAAACTAGGGTCCACCGAATTATCATATCAAAGAGAAAAACAACTCACCAAATCCTTTGGTTTTCGTCGTAAGCATTGGGCTCGGTTCCCCCGTCCCAATTTTGTTGAAGGCATTCAAATAGATCTGGTAACGGGATCCACACCAGAGATTTTTCAGCATATAACTTTCTTCCTTTTTATCCACCAACACCTCTTCCCATTCTCCATATTCACGTTTGTAATTTAAGTAATAACCTTATCAAAAATATAATACATGAACAACTATAAAACCAGGATTTCTTGAAATAAATAGAAGTAAATTAAAACGTAAGCAATTACAAACCTTGAATTGGTGGATTGCCATTTACGGCATTAGGTTTCCACTTTAAATCAATAGTTGACAAATGGGAAGATGAAAGTATCAATAATGGGGCACTTGGTGGTGCTGAAATTAAATTAAGGACAATATGTCATACAGAGGATTCTCTTCATTGCTTATTAAAGGTGCAATCCCCTCACGAAAATTTTGTTTTAAAATGTTTCAAATTTTGGAACAACACATTTTGTGAGGAGTGTATGACCTTAACTACGAAGTCTCTCTTCATGACAAGTGCTTTTTAAATGTTAGGAATTAGAACTAAATGTTAATAAAAATAATAATAATATTATTATTAAAAATACCAGCAATGAGAAAGCACAATTTTTACGTAAATTTACACCGGTACAGCCACATCGTAAACTCTCAACAACTTTTGCAGTCACCTGTAAGTAATGGGATAAAGGCTCACCACTTGAACCATTCAATTTTAGCTACACGTTTCTTCTAGAAAAAAATGTAAATGTATTTAAAAAAAAAATTTCCCATTTTACTATTTTAATTTTAATATGTCGGAAATTTTGTGAGATTTCTGAGTAGTTACATTTAGCGGCATGAAATCACGATCCTTATTCTCGTTTATTTCATTCAAGGCAAGCTTGCATCTCATAACAATTGAATTTCTCACATTAGCACTTTCAATCCTTTCATTTAAAATTACTTATCATGAAGCCCGACTTCCTCTTTAACATTGTGGCCAAGCTAAAACAAAACCACTGACCTAAGACTGATATATTATAAGAAATGGCGTCAGCTCCATAAATATTTTTCGTTTTGCATGTATAATTCCCAGCATCGTGAATCATGATGCCGTTGATTACGAGTGTGCCATCGGCCGCTTGTCTCAAACGGCCACTATTTTTCAGTTCAATCTTCCTGGTACTATAGAAAAAGTTAAATTAATTAAATTAATGTTGTAGAGGAGTCGACGACCATTCCTAGATTGGATAATTGCAACGATTTGCTATAAATATACTGCAATTACCCATTAAACCATTCTACTTCGGGGGCCGGTGCTCCGACCGTTCGGCAAGGAAGCTTGATATTCTTCTTCCATGGAGTTACGATGCTATCACTTAGAGATACAATTCTCCCTGGTACTACAAAAGCAAATCCTTATTAAATTAGTATATGTCAATTATCACCCTTAAAAAATAAGCTAGATTATTAAAAAAAAAACAATTACATTATTTAAAAATTAAGTTTATTTGGCCCAAAAGTCATGCTCGTTGAACGCTAAAAATCTAAATTTTCATGGAATTGCAACTAGAAATCAAAATATTTCCAAAACTATGATTTTGGAATTGTTTATACAATAGAAATCAAAGTTTTATAGAATCATTTTAGAAACCCAGATTTTGCAAAAATCGTATGTTTAGAATATCACCAAACCCCCTTTATAAATCAGCTAGGCATGTAGTCTGCAAAATCAATGGATGTTTCAAATAGAAACTAACCCTTTTTGCCAGTTGATTCGGATAAAACTTTGGTGCTCTGTCCTTCCCCGAAAGCAGTCGAAGCCGTCACCCAAAATTCGTATCTGCGATCGGGTTTCAAACCAGTAGTTTCAAAATAATGCTGTCCATTAGCAGGCACAACATGCTTGGCAGTCTCCTAAATTCAACATAAATAAGCAAACGTTAAAGTTCAATGCTAATTACATTATTAATTTATTTTTCATAGAAAAAAATATTCCAGGTATATAATCATACCTCGTTTTCTTCTTGGCTATTTCGTACATACACAGTATATTTAGTGATTACGCCATTTGGACGTAAAGGTGGCTTCCACGTAACAACGATAGAGTCCATGGACATCACAACCACCTTAAGGCCTGCTGGAGAATCTGGAACTGTTCAAAAATAATAAAATAAACAAAAATAATATAATTCAAGTAAATTCATGTTTATCAATATTTCCTTTTTTACAATTATGGCTGATATGCTATCGACAATTTCTCAATTATTACCATGGTCCTGTTATATGGCAACATTAATTCACATACGACGCCGATTTATTTGCTTAATTGATTTTAAAAGCTCGGAACTTATTTGAAATCCCTTCATACAAACATTTTATACCTTATCAGAATAATTTTACAAATTACATGAACAAGATTTTAACCAATTTTCCAAATAAAATTCACATCCACGTTCGTTCCATCGCATATTCTGTAAATAATTTCTGTGGATTAGTCCTAATCCATGTAGATGCAATTAACAAAATGGCCTTGTAAATTATCTCGCCCAGAAATACTGGACCATGCATAATGCGAGATTAAAATATTTAAATGCAATTACAAACGGTCAAACTATGCAAATGAGGCCGCATTTTCGTACAATTTGGCGTCTCTATATCTATTTCCACGTAACAACTTGGTTATATTCGCTAAAAACCTTGGACATTTTGTACAAATATTATACTTTTACTGTAGTATTTTTCCCAACATCAGCAAACTATCCACTCCGTAATATAGACAGAAGCTGCATTGGATGTCCAGTGGGAAATTACTGGTAGTAATTGCAGGACCATTTTCTGCATTAAGACTTAATTTATGGCATTGATAACAATAATGTCACGAATTACAGCTTCATGTTATATTAATAATTCGCTCATAAATTACTTTTCACGCACTTCTGGAGCGCAATTAATTCAGCAATTCAGAAACTAAACAATTTTCATTTAGCGAAAACGCATGTTATAAACATTAACAATTTTAACTTTTGGAAGCAAAATACGAGAAATAAAGACTTGTTTTTGATTTAAACAAAAGCCAATTAAAATCTCATAATTTTCACCATACGGCTATTAAGTATCAGTAAAAAATCTTAATTTGGTGCAAACACTAATTACCTCTAGAGGAATAGATAACTATAGAACGGTAATTATAAATTAAATTTCCATTTCTACACTCTTCTTGTTTCTCCCCCTTCCTATTTCTTGCTAAAAATGCTTGAGGTAAGGTGGTACTGTCCCTTTAAGCAACTCTAAATTGTGCCGAGCTTCCATTCAAAGGGACCAGTTAAAGGAATTCCAGCAAACAACGGAATTGGCACATGCACTGAGCTCCATTTTGGAACAAAACCTTAGTGAGGGGAATGCCCCTTTAAAAAGTTCAGGATGATTAGCTTACCATCTTCACCAGTTTGACAATATATGGGAGAGGTCATGACTCCATCTCCAACAGCAGTGTACGAAAGCACTTGAATACTGTAATTGGTGTATTTTGCCAATCCGTGCAGTGTTGTTTTTGTGGCCGTGGTTATTTTAACCTCCGAATTACTATCGGCTAGAAAAAATAAAATATAAAAATACATTAAACATGATAGACAGCATGAATTCACGTTAGGGCTAGTCTTACTTTGGGCACATTAAAAAAAATGTCCAAGCTTGTTTGTAAAATGTCAATAAAAGCTTTAGGCTTACGTATGAAAAATTGTGTTTATACCATCCACACACACAAATGTGCGGTTGGATGATTTCTTATAAACATTAAGAACCAAAAAAAAATTGTTTTTGATAAAAAAAACTGCAATGTTTGATTGATGCAATTGTCAATCTATGTCTGTCTCAGGGTCTGCAAAAGACAATTTACTATGAACATAGTCCATTAATCATGTAAGATCTTACGTTTCTTCATCCATTCAGAATGGACGAGTGACAGTTTCTCCCATTTGACAGAATATTTGGGGAGGAAAAAAAGCGCGGCCCATTTTTTATTTGTTAACAAAATATAAATGATTAATTTTACAGCGATCAAATGCATCGATGAATTTAGTTACACGCTTCCATAGTTAGCAGAAAGTGAAGCAAATATTGAAGAAGCATATGATTAATTTACTTCGTTATGGCGAAGATCTTTTTCAAAAGATTAAAAGGAAATTAATTTGAATTAAATGCCTCATTGACTTTTTGACATTTTTTATGAAAATCATAATAATATTCCATGCGGACTGCATTGATAAGATAAATTAATAGGCATCATTAGAATCATTGCTAAGAATTATAATCAATTACATGCATTAGATGGCAGAAAAAAATTGCTTACAATATAAATACATGTATATTTAGAGAATAATTAAAATTGAAATTTAATTTGAGCCCCATCAATTTATCATTAAATAAAATGTCCTGAATGCATGGATTTGGATGAAAATATAAAGCTCAAATACACACCATTTTTATGGATTTCTTTAATATGGAAACTCTGGCGCAATTATTTTATTGTTATAACAGCCATTCATATCTATTAAGTATGAACAACTTAAATATCACTTGCTACAAAGTGTGACTTTTCCTTTAAAGTTTGTATAACCCAGCAAAAGAAACCTGCAGTTTTTTTCGAATTTTGTGCAGTCTCAAACCGCAGAAACCCTTTTTCTGAACGTTTATGAAACAAAAACCTACATAATTTGTGCAGTTTTTCTGCAAGTTTTATGCAGTACTATTTTTTGTAATCTTTCTACAGAGTTTCTGCATTCTAGTAAGCAGAAAAACTACTGAAAAATAACAAAAATATTGTAGAAAAAATGCAGAAAAAAACTAGAAAAAAAAAACGGGCACATATCTGCACGTTTTTTACAGAAAAACTGCACAAATTATGTAGGTTTTTGTTTCACAAACGTTCAGAAAAACTACAGTTTTCTGAAGTTTAAGACTGAATAAACTGGAAAAAATACTGGGTTAATGTTGTGCAACTTTGGTAGCGAGTTAAGATCGGTTCAATTGGCCTTCCATACAAGTGTTAAAACAAATTTTATGCAAATCTAAAGCCCACTCACTGAAATGGGAATAATGCAGTCTTGAAAACCTTCGTTTGAAACTAATTCCACACTGGCCTCAAATGTCTTTACATTTTAGGACCCGATTACATATTCCGAGCAAATAAATATGCAATTTAGCCTCGTTAAACAGATAATAATCCTAAACTAGCATAAAATGTGCGACACGCTGCATATGTTATTTTGGCAGCATTTGCCAATATTAGTGTTAAGCCCACAAGACTAATTTTGAAACCAGAAGCAATCTTCTATTGTGGAGCTAACTACGTTGTTGTAGCAAGCATGTAACAACACCGTGGATTCTCTATTTGCAAACATTAATTCAATGTGAATATTTTAGTGCTTTTTAATGACTTAAAATACTCACTGTATTCATCATGGACTGGGGAATAGAAAACTTTATAACCGAGGAGATGGCCGTTAATTGTGGCTAAAGATGGAGGCTCCCAACCAACGTGTAAACTCTGCGATGTCAGTGATGAACATTGTGCACCGAGTGGTGGCTGTTCAGGAACTAAAATGGATAACAGAAATAAATAAAAAGAAACAATATAGATTTTAATTGTAGTAACTTAGCTAAATCTATGTAAGACTTAACGCACAAATTTACGAGTGAATTTAAAAGAGAGTTTTGGCAATTATTACAGAACCAGCTGCTCAACTTGACAAGTAAATTATTTATAAGAGTGCAGAATTCGATTTGTTGAAATTGCACAGGGGAATATACAAGCAACAGGTCTGGGAGACCAAAATCCCCCAGCAGCGGGGCCATGCGCAGAAAGCTATTTGGGGGCGAGGGGGGGAATGACCCGACCCAACAAAAATCTCGGGTCGCAAGCTAAAATTCTAATGTATTTTAAAAAATTGCAAAAATTGACAAAATGGTGACACATGCTATTATTTTTGCTCAAAAGCACTCAAACGTGAGTTAAAAATTACCAAAAGTGCCTATTTTGACATTTTATCTAGTACGATGTTCTTGAGCTTACTTGTCTTTATATAAAAAAATAATTGAAGAGTTGAGGTAAAAAAAACATGCGAGCACATTTTTGCCAAAAATAAGATTTTGGGGCACAAATCATATTTGTGACGCTATTTGGCTCATTTTTTGACTCACTCCCTCACCATGTAACGCCCCATGTTGCGTCGGGCAAACGTAGCTGTCGGGCAAGTGAACTGATCCCAAGAAGGACAATATCCAAAATTTCAAAATCAAACAAAAGTTGACATCCAAACTTTTTGCAGATGATTTTCCCTGTTACTATGGCAACTATGATCTGAAAACAGGTCGGATGTAAACTTTTGTTTTATGCTAAAATTTCGGATAAATTCCTCTTTCCTTAAAAAATCAGGAAAACTTATTTTCTACCTTTACGTTTTTAAGACAAGAGATATTATCTGAAACTCCAACTCAGTTCCACATTTACGAAAATAGTTTCATTTTGTCATTATCTTTTTTTTATAAGTTTTTACTTAGAAATGTAAACATTTATTTTCTCGGTTGTACGTAACGCCACGCAGATAGATATACTAAAGAAGAAGATGAAAAAACAGTCTATTTGTGCTCATTTTATAGCCTATCTCCCGTTTTGTTGTCTACAGAAATTCATATTCGGCAAATAATTTGCAGGGAAAAAACACATGCATGATAAGGAAAAGAATTACGAGTTTGTATATTGCTTTTTTATGTACATTTGATGCAATTAAAGGAGCTCGGTAATAAATATGTATGACTTCATATGATTCAGCAGTTTTCATAGAATAAAAATCTGCTTAATCAACTGTGAATTCATTCGGTATTTATGATAATCGTGTTTTTTTCCCTTTGCATTTTCCATTGTGTAATGAATTTTTATGCGCTATTCAGCAGCAATATAAATACAATAATCAGATGAAAAGCGAATTCAACAACTCAGCATGAGTTAGTAATAAGAAAAAAAAAAGCAATCTGCTGATGACAGTCTAGGGCCTTAAATGACTTATTAATATGTAAATTGGCCAATTTGCATGCACATATAAATTACAATGTGATCATAAATAAAGAGCTACTCACCGTCTTCTGCTGTCACAGCCACAATCTCATCAGATTTTGGACCAGATCCCAAACGATTGAAGGCTTGAACAACAATACTGTATTTGCTATACTTCATTAAATTGGTCAGATGTTGGGAAAGCTCCTGAGCTCCTAAATCCCGTATTTCCACCGTATTAAACACATAAGGTCCAGAAGAATCGTATGATTTATAGCCAACATAATAGCCTTGTATGCTGCCGTGCCAATCCGATTTTCTGGGTGGCTGAAAACACACACACAACCAAAGACCAAATGTCAGGTTAAATAAAAAGGATTTTGATCAATAGTTAGTGAAAATTTTAATGGAATGCCAACGGACTTTACTTACCTCCCAAGAGACCCTCAAGGTTCTCGAATCCACCGCTTGAACTTTAACATTTCTCGGAGGACCACCAGGGGCTTAAATAATACACGAGAAATTCTTATTATTTCATAACTCATTCAAAAGGCCTTTTCATTCGCACAAAGCTGACATGTTTAGTTTGTTTCTTTCGCACTCAATGAGTAGGAATCTAGTAAGAAGTTGGCAGGAATTTGGCCTACTTTCCATTCAAAAGTAAAGCTCCATCTAGGATGAATGGCTCTCGACTACCGTTTTTACCATACAAAAATGGCGGCCCATGTTATTTCAAAAAATGTCCCAATTATATTCTGTTAAGTTAAAAATAACGTCATAAGGCAGCACTTGCCCATGCTACAATGTCTCTTGTGCAAAATGCCGGTGCACGCCTTTCAGTTTCATTATTTCATCTCAGTTGGAGCCAATTGCAGGATACAAGTGATGCTCAAATGCATGTTTGCAAGCGCTGCTATATGACGTTATTTACGGCTCCACAGAAAACTCCATCTTGTTTACCGATATTTACTTCATTAATAAATTAAAGGGACAGTCCCATACTACCTCAGGCATTTTTAGCAGAAAAGAGTGGGAAAAAAGCAAAAAGAGCGTAGAAATTCAAATTTAATTTATACTAATATTATTGCCATTCAATAGTTATTAATTTTGAAACATCCAAGCTGGACAAAAATCTCCATGGTTGATTATAGTAGACATGTTACAAGTCATTTTGTCAAGCGCACATGTGCACCCTCTAGGAATAAACTAAATGGTGTACAGGTTCTTGCGCAACAGAGAATGTGCATAACTATTCTATAGCGATGAACTGAAGCCAACTTGAACAACCCCTTGCACGCAGCGCCATTCTGCCTGGGTGGGAGACTATTACAAAAATGGCGGCTATAAATATTTTTTGGAAACATCGTGATTTCTGAATTCAGGTAGGTGTACGGCAATTATCAATAACACCGCCCCTTTTTATTATACGTAATTTTATTTTTAAGATTCATTTGTCATAAAGTGGGACTGTCCCTTTAAATTACTATAGAGCGCAGAGCATAGTTGCAAGATTTTGGGAAATGATTACACGGTCCCACAGCATCACCAAGAATTACGGTACACCCTGCATCCAACTGTAGGAAAATCAATACTAGCAGAACCTTGCAGCAAGTTAAAAATAACAAACATTGAATAGGGATTTATCAGCAGTATATTTTCTTAATTAAGTTTCATAGCTGGATCAAAGTTAAATTTTTTTTTCTTAAATTTCAATAAATTGGGAGTGCAAATGCAAACAATAATTCCACGGAATATTTCAATTTAGACTGTGAGGTATGTGTATTGTTACACAAATAAAATGAAAAAGCAGTTCAAAAAAATATGATTAATTTACCTTCATCCGCCGAGGTAAGTACGAGCGGTTCACTCGGACTGCTGATCCCAACGCTGTTAACAGAAATTAACCTCAAATGGTAAGCATTGGCAGGAGACAAATTGGTCACAGTGGCCATGCTTTGAGAACCAGAAACAGTCAAATTTTGAGACTGACCCACCCAGGAATCTTGAAGAAAAAAAAAATAATTTATAAAAATTATAGAAAGAAAATTAAAATCTGTTTTTACCTGTAAGCTTCTTGAATTGAATAATATATTTGATGATTGGGCTATTTCCATCATAAGGCGCAATCCAAGCCAGCTGGACAGAACGACTGCTATGGTCAACAATTCGGATGTTTGAAGGGTAATCAGGTGGTTCTGACAACAAAATTTTGAGAGTAAATTAGATAAATGCGAAAATGAACACGCAAAGTATTTGATTCTTAAAAATACAGGGTTGTTGTTGAATTTTCAGGCCTTTACTTGACAAAAAGTCCCAATTTTCCCTGGCATTTCTTAATAAAATTCCTTTCCTAAGACTTCAACATATATTCACGTCTACTTTTGTATTTTCCCAGGCAAAGTTATCTCTTCCCTGACTCTCCTGACCTTAAAAATCCAAATGGTCTTACCTTGCACAATGAGCTGAATTACAGTTTCGTCATTTCCATAAATATTATTGGCAGAACAAGTGAACATGGCCGTGTCGCCTCGGTCTACTTTATTCATAATTAATTCAGATATTGATCCCGATGTTGATTCTCGTTCTTGGATTCTGAATCTACAGAAATTAATAAAAAGTTGAATTAGTAAAGAAAATATCAACGAGGTTCATTGAACAAATCTTAATTAAAGCTGAAATGTTATTTTTTAAATTTTACTCATTTTCATGAGCATCAATATTACTACTCTAGGAACAACGTGTAATATTGCACTTTTCATCCTTATAAAAGTTGTACCAGAAAAGAGCAAACACTGCAAGCACTATTGTTATGCAGGCAAATACCTAACATGTAATTACAAAAAAAAAGCCAATGTGACGTTGTGCAGTCGTATGACATCCCTCACGCAATATAAATTTCATGTAATTAGATTACCTTTTCTATGCACTGTATTCCCTGTATTTTAAAAACCTAATCAGGGGCGGATACAGGGGGGGGGGGGCAATGGAGGCAATTGCCCCCCCCTTAGCCAGAAAATTTTGCTGTACAGTATAGGCAGAAAAA
>JAQIXP010001119.1:0-20121 GCA_034700285.1 Proteroiulus fuscus | reverse complement strand
ATATGTACCGTTAGTTAACATGGAGATTCCCATAGGAGCATGCATTTTTTAAAAGTGTGGACAGCCCCCTTAACTAATAAAAAAACCCTTTCATTTTCATATATTACATACAGAATGATGTTGTATATGAAGTCCTGTTTTCCATATATAAATAACCAATAGGAATGCAAAGAGTTTGTTTGAACTGCCTTAAATAATAATTTAAATTTTTGTTTATTTATGGGTAAGCCATTTGCTCATGGCTTTACATTTACATTTGCTCGGTTCTCATTTATTCAGAAAAACACGAAAAACAAAAAACAAAAAAAAATAAACTTTTTAAATTTTGCACATGAATTTTTAAATATAAACATATTTATAGGAAGTTTTCTAACTTTGCGTGCAAACCTGAATTCTGGTTAACTATACTATGTCTTATGACCTGTTTACATTTAATTTGTTAAAAGGTTTATCTAACGTTGTATACCTGCACTTGAATAATTTAATCAATTACCAAGGCTACAAATATTCTTTAGAAACCAAAGAAATATATGATTCTTACATGGTGCCTACTACACTGCTCAAGCATAAAAATATGACGTTTAATGACTATTTTGTAGATGAAATGTATGACTTTTGGGATTTTTTTGGATAATTAGTTTTATTTACTAAATAAGCTCACAAAGACTTCAATCTTACTTGCCTAAGGCAAAATGTATTTATTACAAATGCCATCTTGAAATGAATTAGAAATTTCAAAATGCATTTGTAAATGCATTTTACTAATAAATGGAATTTATTGTCCTAAATATGGTTACATCTGAAAGTGTATTTTATAATCCACACTTCTTAAAATCCTTAGTTTGTAATTCTTAAATGCATTAAAAATACAGTTGATAATGCATTACACGAAAAATACCTTTGCAAATGTAATTTAATGTATATGAACAGATAAATTTACAAATGCATTATGGTTTACAATGGTAAATGCATTTACAAATTTATAGCTGACTTAATCTACATGTTTTTATATACATTTAAAAATGCATTACTTTTCGACGTGTAAGAGTAAATATTATCTATTTTAAATATCATAAATTTGAACGATTCATGAAAATCATGCATAATTTATGACTTATAATATAATGTCTGACTATCTTTATGACTTTAGTACCTTTGCTAAAGTAAGACTTTTTATTACATCTGATTTGCCATGGGAAACATGGTTGACACAGCCTAATTATCATACTTCAACCTTAATTCAAAATAATTTTAAATATAACTAAATCTGATATATATACCACTCATTTTCAACGTGAATTTTGATTCAGTTTTTTTCCATTTCACATTTTCTAGCTTATCTTGGTTTCAGCTGCACCTTTCCTTTTTATAAATTTATTGCCAATTTATAAAAACCACAACAAATCAAAGGATTTATATCTCCTCAGGAAGTAATAAGAATGAATAAGAAAAAAGCAGACAAAAAATGGCAACTATTGTCTTAAATCAGGCATAATATCAGAGCTTTAGGTGAACTTATTTCAAATCATGTTTTCGCCTTTGGGAGTCTTAACACAACAATTGCTTTTCATCGAAAGAGTCTTTCTTTGGACCAATTTTATTTATATGTAAAAAAGTCCAATAGAAACTACTTCAGACTAAGTTATTTATCAATGATTCTTGATTCAATTCTCTCTATATACGATGAAGAAGTAAGACAAAGAAGAATAAGACATCCTACAATAATATCTATAGACTACAATATATTTACAATCATGATGTACAGCCTTGTTTTTTTAAGAAACCCAAGACTTTCAATTCTTTGACAACAAAGTGAATCAATGGAGACAAACACTAGCACAAATCTAATTTGCAATGGGTACACTTTTAAATTTATTGTTTAAGGACCAACGACATGCACCTTGCTCAAGAGTTCTGAATGTTTGTGCGAAGTGCATAAAAATATATGCAAAAATCAGCTATATTTATCAATTACATCAAAATATATAAGTATTCAGTTTAAGATTTTTCTATTTTGAATATATATTATTTTTACCAATACAATCCAGTTTCTTAATAAAGATTCTGAAGTGTTTTCAAAACTTTCCTCAAAAATGAGTTGCTTTTCAGATTGCTTTTAAGTCCGTTTAATTTTTGTTTAAATATTGCAAGAAAATGTATTGCCTAATGTTCTAAAAGGCCAGACCAAATGTCCATGTCTGCTGAAATCTGTAGAAAAATGGCGCCTAACATGTATTAAGCAAACGTCCTTTTTCAATATGGAAATTTTTCTGCAATTATTATTGTCACAACCATTCATGTCTAGTAAGTGTGAAAAACTTAAATATTACTTGTTACAAATGGGACTTTATCTTTAATTTGTATACTTCTATAAATTTAGCCTGACAAATGAGTCATTTTGCCATTATCATTAAATAAATACCCCAAAATATAGTACTTATAAATGTCATGAAAAATACTGTCATTTCACCTTATAAGTTTATTTTTAAATGAATACTATCCCCTTTTAAAAACACTTGTAATGTATTCTGAAATGCATTTACCATTGGAGTAGATTGGCTCATTTAATAATTGCATTATCTAAATAAAAACCAATGTAAAAATTTGAGCACATTCCTACATTTAAGTTTTAATGCAATGCCAGTGTTTTTGAAAGCATATTTTCTGATGCATTTATGAAGAGCAACATAACGTGCACATAATATCATTTTAAAAATTGTTTTTTTTTATGAATTATAAACTACATTTTCAGATCAAACTTCAAGTGGTAATAAAAGGTATTTTTGGATGCAATGTAAAATACTTTTGAATTACCAAAATTCAGTCAAAAATGTATAATATATTTGTGCAAACAATTTTTGTCATTATATATAAGAGTGGCAATTTTGTAGCAAGGTCTACAAACGACGTCACAAGTCGATATCCACACTATTTCCTTTGGATATTGAACTCCTAAACTCAAGAACATTTCTTCCATCAATGTTCAAGCTTATATATTTGCTTGGACATAGAGTACTGCAAATATACGTCAAAAGCAAACGCAATTGCATTAGAATCAATATTTCTCAGATGAAGCTTTCACGTTAAACAAATAACGATGATGGCTTCTCAAAAATAATAGTAATGTCAACAAACGGTACAAGGATTATAGAAATGATCCCATTCACCTAAAGATGGAAACTTCTCAAATACAAAAACAATTGTTTTAATGCACAGAAAAGCTTAGTTTCAAGAGCAGATAAAATGACTTCTAAATTCATGTTCTCTGTACATTATCAGACAAATGAAAAAGTAAATATTTTAGAAAAAAACAATTTGTGAAATTCGATTGACAATTCATGTTCACAACATTGTAGATTGTGCCTGCCAATCTTGTTAACAAAATTGATGAATATCAAAATAAGTGCAGGTTAATAAAACAATAGAGAACAGTATAAAAATAAAATATCTATAAGAATCAAACCTGTCATGACTTATCATGTATCCAGGTTGGTAATGTTAAAGTTAAATTAATTCCTTCAAACTTTAGCAATCCCAGAACAAAATTAGACCAACTATACAAGCAATTGACATCTTGACCATAAAGGAATCAACCCAAAATCAAGAAATGGATGACATTTTGGCAAGAACCAGAAACAAAATACGAAATGCATGACACCACCTTTTTGGTCAGGCTGACTTAAATATTAAATCATATTTGAACCTCAAAGCATCTTGTGTCATCATGCGACTGGACACTCAGAAATAAGATTCCTGCAAGAGTTTCTTAGAAAATAAACTGTTACCTTAGATACCACAGCCCCGTGTGACCAATGTGAATCCCAAAATCCATCTTGGATTCACCTCACTTCTCAATTCAAAACAGTTGCAAAGCATACAAGATGACCACCTCATTTGAAAACAGCAATAACCCCCAATCCAAATCTCTGCTATTTCTCTAAAATACTAAAACTAAATCTCATACTGCTGCAAATAGTTAAATTTGCTGCAACAACATTTAGCAACTGTAGCAATTGTTACAGTTTTTATTTTTCAAATGCTGGAGATTGATAGGAGTTTAGTGATCTCACTAGGTTTTGCCGATTGCCAGTTTCATTTTTGACTCGGGATTGGAGAATATCAAAGCAAAAAATGCAAACATTTATTTTTTTTGAGCTTTTTCAAAATATTATAAATTTAACTTAGTATGTGACTATGGTATCCCCATAATTGTATAATATAAAAAGGTTTACTTTGCTACATATTATTTAGGTCATGCTGTTTGGGACAATTATTTTCTGAATGAATAGTTTTATTTACGACATCAATATAGACAAATAAAATTGCCACAAAGCAAAAGTAATAAAAAAGTTAATGAATTGTTTATATGTGTGTGTGTGTAAGATTTAACCCAATTTCTCAAGGCAGTTTCACAAACAAACTTCAACAAATTTTCTTTTACCCATTTGTTATAAATGAAGCAGAAAATCGGACAATTCTTTCATTTTTCTCTTACTTTATATCTGGTGCAGGAAAAAAAACTAATGCTATTACAAGCGACCTTACACAGATAAGAAAATATAATAAAATCTGCTACTTTCTTTCTTTTTGCTTATTGCAATAAATATCTTGTATTAAATCTTAACTTGCTAAAAACAACATAGGTTATATGCATCCTACTTGTTAAAGGGAATTTAATGGATTTCCCAATGCATTTTTGATATTCTAATTTGTATTAAATTAAGATAAAACTATTTGATAAAAGAAGTAATGTGCATCTTTGTAATATTTTCACAATCTAGTAACAATTTACACTAAACTGATAAAATTAAAAGTATTAAAGTCATTGGTTTGGTCATTCAGGGAAGTCAAAAATAATTAAATTGTTAAGTGTCTCACTCACTTTTAATTATTTTAAGTGGTAAACTGCAATGATTATTCTATTGAAAGCCAAAGATAATGCTTTACCCGGGTATAAGAGAAAGAAAGACGGCCAAAAGTCAAGCCTGGATTTGTGGGAGTGGGCCAGAAAGGACATTTTACATACTATTGATTGTTGTCAAGTCAGATTTTCATAACTTTCTCTTTGACCTGCAAAAGTGCAAGATGTTCAGAATACAAAGTAGGCCTAGGTCCTGACTCCACACCCCAGATTTATTTATTAAGACATTCTTTTCAACATTCAAAAAAAGAAATTGCCATCGATTTTGTAATTAACACATTTGCTTTTTTACTTCTACATTTCAAGAAATAATTCTAAGTTACAGTCTAAGAAATCTATTTTTATCTTTTGGAAATTAAATAATGTATTCAATTTAACTACACCAGCTGTGTCTGTTATCAACAATAAACTATTTATGTACATTAACCTTAATATGTTTTCGTCCCTGTAGTTAGCTTCCCTTTTTCAATCTAATTTATGCTGAGGATATAGATGTCCCTTATTTCACAATGTCATCCCTCCATGAATTAAAAATGTGTCATAAGGATTTTTTATATTAAAGATGGGAACAGCACATAGAACTTCGACTATTGAGAAAACGATTTTTGGAGATTTAATTAAATTAAATTTGTAAGGCAGGAAAAGAAGGGGATGGAGACAACATGGGTGCATTGCTGTCACACATATGCCAATATTATTGAATTAAATGCCAAGAAGGAATTTCCCTTGAATTTCCTGCAAATAATGGGAATGGAGAGGCACAACTGACAGTATTTAATAAGAAACTAGGGTATAAGCTCATTTTTATATTTTAGCAAAAGTGGCCGAAATTGGATATTGGCTTACAGTATCATCAATACATTGTAAATAATAATTCAATACTACATCCAGTATATTTCTATTTTCTAAAATTATGATAGCATTAATTTAATAATTGAAGAGTTGAGATCAAAACATACACGGTCCATATTTCTCGTTTATTCACATTTATTGCATTAAAATTAGTTTTATTAAAATTCTGAGCTTAATTTTTAAGATAGAAACTTATGCATTGGTATGCACCTTTAAATTTTGGTTCCCTTGAAGAAATCTACATGTTTTGGGTCAACTTTAACTCTTACACTCAAATTTGGGTACCTAATACCCAAAATTTTGCAAATAGTGATTCTGGCATTTTTCCTCTTCAGTTGTCAATAAGAGGAACATTTTACTACCTTACCCATATTTTTTTATTGATTTAGTGGACAGAATAAGTAGGCCCCTACTTCAACTACAATTTTAAGTAAATATTTCATTTTCAGCAAAAATAGACATGTAGTTTTTCATCTCAGCTCTTCAATTATAAACTGAATTCAGCCATAAACAATATGAGCATGAACTTTGAAAAGCAGTTCAAAACAAAAAGACCAAAATGTTTACTTCATATGAAATTAAATGCTTGTATGCATGAAATGCAAAAATTCTATTAATTATGTTTATTTAATTATATGTAAACTGCAGCCTCATTGTTGCCTAATTACTGCCATGAGAAATAAGAAACTGCATTTACACAAAGTCGGATTTCTTGTAAGAAGGAAAGTTGTTTCAACTTTCAAGCCATACATCTGAGTTTTAATTAAGCAAATGAATGAAAGTCTTGCTGCAGAGGTTTATGATATTTCTGTAGAAAAATGCACACCAAGGACTAAATATTTCCTCTACGGAAAACACAATTTGAATAATATGAGCTTTTAGGGTCCCTTCTCCTTAACTTAGCCCACTGGCATAATTCTAGGATATAATATTTCATGTACAACAACCTCCTAGTTTCGTAAAGGTTTTTAACCCCCTACTGACCTCACCCCTAGTCCTGTTTGACCACTTCAGAAAGACTTTTAACCCTCGCCCCTGAGCTTAATGCCCTTTATGGACGTCCCCATCAATTTATTAAAAAAAAGTTTCAATTTCAATTCTAAAGCTTATTTTACAATGTAAAATACATACGAATTGCGTTTAAAATGAAGTCAGAACAATGCAATAATAATAATAAATGACCACTTGGATAGAACCTCCCCATCAATATAAGGGTTATCTGGCATCAATACCCCTAATAATGTTGTCTATATGAGAAAGTCCTTTTTGTTTACTTTTCTCATTTCGTGACAATAAGACAACTCGAAAAGACAATGATGAAGATGATGACCACATGGATGGCCTCATTTGTCAAGTGGCATTTGACCATGCAATTGTCGCCTACAACAGCTTTTATGTATGTACTTTGGTTGACCACACAGCACATGGAATAGAAAACACTATTATGTTGAAAGCAGAATGGGCAGTGGACAAATTATCAGTCCCTAGACTGACCATTTTTCTTATTTATTTTTGCAAGATATTGGTCCTCGTTAAAATATTTTCTAACGTGCTGATTTGTTATGGTCAGTGCTACAAATAATACAAGGAGACACAAGCAACTGCCCAACAAATATATCATTTTTCATTTCCACTTACGAGGATACTGCTTTCACGTAGACAAACCAAAAGTAAACATAACTCTTAACATTCAGTCAGTGAGAACTGTTTGGAGAATCACTTAAAAAATAACATCTATATGACAAAACATAGTTTTAAGACTAGTGAATAAGTCATCAAACAATCATATGTTAAAAAATTGCTAAATTTTACAATTTTTTTGGAATAATTAAGTCTATGAGTATAGGTTTACTCATATGTATCCTTTAATAACAGTGCAGATATCCATGCAGAGTTAAAAGTTAACCCTTGGTGTTTGTGCTAAACCTCAACTCAAGTATATAGGATTTTTCACAAACCCCAAGCTAAACCCACAGGTTAGAACCTAACCCAGGATGGATCTCCCCACTGTAAGAGGTATACCTTTAGATCTGATAATTTTGAAATTTCATGATAATGTTTCTTTACTGGCAAGCTTTAATATCACAACCTACTCTTTCTCAATTCCTAATTCTTCATTCCTAAATTCATCAAAAATGACCAGCATTCAAATACACTAATAAAGTGGATTTGAGAAACCCATTGTAACAACCTGATGTAAACAATTTGTAATTTATTGTTACATATCAGCTTCCTATATAGTTTGTTTGCTTACTGACAACTTTGGCATCATAAAGTATTTTTGAAAATAATCAGTTTTACTGATTGTACACTAAAGGGGAGTCCACACTATATCACAAAACGTGTTATATAGCAAAGTTATACAACTTGTTACAAAATGAAGAGAAAAAAGTTACATAACATTATGCAATTTAACATATTTCTTGGTATATCAGCCATATATTGTTTCATTCAGTAACACGTTATATAACAAGTTTTACAACAAACTTATAACCAATTTAGTTATATAACGATGTTTTGTGATATAGCGTGAATGCACCTTATATACCAAGAGTTGACCAATTTGAGTCATTTTCGGAAGTTACAGGCAATTAGTGACTTATGCAAAACAACTACATGCATCATGTCAGTTATGACTTGTTATAGCCTTTTCCAAAATTCCAATGCATGTCAGTTTATGATATTATGCCCTGGCAGATACTGAGACACCATGTGCATATATATATGTTACATAATTATTCACTTGAATATATTCAGTATAGTACGAGATGTATTAATACTATATTATTTACATGGAGGTAACAGTAAATTCAATTGCAATCTCTGAAGTGCATGTTATGCAAATGAATACTCATTGCATGAATATGCATTATTCATTACATTGGTAAATTACCTTTGGCCTCTTTACCAATTAATCAAAATCGTAGTAATATTTACACAGGCCTACAGAGCTAAAGGTCGAGAAAAAACGGGAATCTGAGCTTAATTGTGTTATCTGACAGCTAAAAGCCTTTTTCAAACATAAACTGAGAGGTTCAGTACTGTATTGCATTACTACAAATATTATGTAGTGGATAATGTTTTTCTCTCAATCACAAATGCATTTAAATGCATTCTCAAAAATATTAGTTACAGTATTATGGATCACTTCTTGGAACTAGTCGAAAAACTGCAGCAAAATTCGTTCCACTGAACTGTATTATTTAGAGGGTGTATATACATATATTAAATAAATTATAAACGAATTAGGTACAGTAACGATATAGGATACAAATTATACAGAAATAAAAATCGATTTTGTGCCTTATGTCAAATGAAAAGGGTGTTTATAGACTGGAATTATATAACATCAGTTCAAAGAAAGAAATTATTACTACAATTTTACATAAAATAAATTAAGATATACTTATATCCTTTCAAATCCTTAAATTCATTTGTAAATATTAATTTATTACGGGTATTATTTAGATCTAAATCATACTAGCATCTCATGGGCTTTATTATTTTTTTTTTGCTAAATTTAAGAGTGGATAATCCACTCAAAATAAATTTCAAATGTCTGGACAGATTTATACTAAGGGATTTTTGAAAAGTTTATAATAGTCAGAAAAGCTCAATGATTAATGTATTTTGCTAAATAATCCTGAACTCTCCATTTCTAATTTGGGGAGGTACAGATCATCATATTCAAAAGAAAACTAATGCTTTAGTTCATTTTTACTGAAAAACCAATGTTAATATAATTCTATGAGCACATAGGAATAATTTCAAAGGGAAATAACTCCTTATACTTTTAAAATGGCTATTTTATTTGGAACCTTTACCCAAATTTAAAGTTCAGTTCGTTCACCTTCAATTCAGATTAAGGTGAAGTTATATTGCATTAAATATACTTGGACATCTGAAAGAGACAGATGAAAAATTTATATACATATTTTCAATTGAAATTCAGTCCAAGTTAGTAAGATTTTCAAATTACGAGAAAATTTAATTTTAAGTGCTTTCAATAATAAATCCCATTATAAATGTTCTCTAGCTATATTTAGATGAATTCCTTTAATGTCCATTATTACGTGGTATCTTCAAAGTGCAAAACTTCTTCAAAAATTACAGGAAAATACTCACTTGCTTGTCAGTATAGTTGCATTGAGGTCTACAGGTGACGTCACTAATTCTGTCTCCATGTCAATTATGAACCTAAGCAACTTTAAATGATTGAATGTATTGATGAATGTTATCCTACTATTATTGACATTAAGAGCATAGAAATTTAAATTTTTATTGGACTTACGTTTCAATAAATATTAGTTTTGAAACAGTTTGATTTGGTGGAAAATACTAAGTGCAGTCATCTTGAATACTATAATTCGATTTCGGCGGCCATCTTGGAAATTCAACACCCATAGCTATTTCATAGAGAAAAAGTGAAGCCATACATGCAAACATTCAATAATTTAATTTACAAAAATAGACACTAGATGACGACACGCCCTTTCTGACAATATGGCAAAATGGCGCCATCCATTTATTTTTAGAAAATTCGTGATTTCTGAATTAAAGTAAGTCTGATCTTAGTAAAAATTTCTATGCCCTTATAAAATATTCCTTGTCACTATTTTATTTACATTTGATATGCATGTCAATAAAGCGTTTGACATAATGACATCACAACTCATGACCTGGTGTAGCTTCTGGGCCTAATTTACTGAACTAAAACAGCCTTGTCTATTTTACTAATTTTACAATATTGTGGGCTATCCTTCACCATTTTCACAGAAATAACCGATCAACTATAATTAGTTATCCTTGGACAAATGTAGTTCACGTCTGTTACAATGTGAACAGATAGATGTTCGTGGGGAATGTTTTGATTCCTAATTTGTTAAACTCTCCAATTGAGTCATTGGCACAAATTTTAAATCAGTAGAGCGGAACGTTCGGCATCGTTAACTTTAACAACGATTAAGGAGTTCACGTCGTGATCTGCAATATATTTTTGGATGCTGAAATACGGATTCCGAATGGCAATGAGTCATGGGAAAAAAAATACGTGAGCAGTGCCACCAAAAACCACATCCTGGCATTTTTGCCAAAAAGAAGAATAAAATTCTCAAGTACATCAGTTTCATAAAAAAAAAAAAAATATGTAAAAGAGTCTTTAAAGCATATTCTTAAACGATATTTAAATTTGCAAGATGATCGTCAAGATCGTATTTATAAAGATGATAAAAAAGAGACTTGCCTTGTCAGCATGTCTTATAATCATGAATAAAATCTGATGGGAAAAAAATCAATGCAGGAGTGTGGAGCCATGTACATACTTGTGCAATGATATATCTTATTTTGAAGTCAAGAATTTATATGTAAAGTACTTAACTAACTGATAAGATGGTTTTTAAAGTTTTAACATACCTTATAAGCATCTGCAGCAAGAGTTTAGCCAACTTGCAGGTCATCGCTGTCCATCCGATGGTCAAGTTAGCACATCATCATGGAATTTAAGCACAGTTTCTTTCACAGACTTCTGGTCAGTTGAACCAATGTTCATTTGGAACCTGAAATCAATAGAAAAATATAAATTACTAATTGTGCCAGCATTACTTTAAATCAGAGCAGTTTGGTATAAATCAGCAGATTTATGCAATATAATTCCTTTTTAACCATTAATGCAAATCAAAGAAAGAAGAACTATAGGTTATGTTGAAGTATTTTATCTTAACACTCACTAATTAGTAAATAAAAATCTCATTTAGGGCCAATTGTACCAACAAGGGTTAACTTTAACCCACTGTTAAGCTTAAGTTTTCTCTATTTTCCTGAATTTTCATTGGTCCAAATCGGTCACATGATCAAAATAACCCAGGGTTAAGACTTAACTGTGGTTGGTACAATTGGCCCTAAGCAGAACAAATAATCATTGACACATATATAGTTAGGTAACCAACACTTGATCCTATAGGAAGATGTAAATGGATTATGTATGGCCATAGATTTGGATTATACCATGAGTTAAAGGTTATCGTTGATTTAGCCCTTAAGGGGAAAATCCCACCTTGTAGCAAGTAATATTTAATTTGTTCACACTTACTAAATATGAATGAATATGATGTAATAAAAAAATGTGCACAAACTAACGAAAGTACATTACTATTGTATAGTTTAAATGTAAAATGCATTTTCGTAACTCTTGCTCAAACAAATAAGCAGCTACATGTATTTTCCATTTTATTATTTTATACCTTAAACTTTTTGCTCCTCAGAAATTTAAATAGTTTGATAATTATGGCGCAAGCAAGCTATTTCCTATTGTTTTCGTGCATAATTATGCATGTACGTAAGGAAAGCTTACCTCAAATTTTGAATTTTCCTACCTGGTTCTTTTTTATTCAAATATTCAAGATTAAAAGTGCTGCTAAATGTTTCCCAAAAGAATAATTAAGCCAGGCGATGAATAATTTATGAAACATACATTTAAACCTAGAATTATACCATAGCTGTTTTCAACAATTATGCGGCAAGGAACATTTTGGTGCTAAGGCAATTTCTGGTCAAAATGGAGAAAGCTGCAGTAAGATTAAATTAAATAAAAAAGAGATTTTTTTTGTAAATTAATTCACACATTGTTAGATCTAATTTCAAGAAAAGTTCTCTTAATCTTTAACTTAAATGTATTTTTCACTACACTATAGTGTACATCAATGGAAAAGTAAATATTTGAAAACATTAAACAAAAACTTTTCCCAAAAAATGGGAGGTGCAAATGTGACGTCACGTAAAAAATAACCCTTTTCAACTCCTCTCTAATCCCCCCCCCCCCATCCCCCAATGTCACAGGTTATCACATTTACTGCATTTCGATGGCTTAATTCACAAGTAGCGAATGAGCCAGAAGTTCCTTTCGAGATATAATAGTGATTAGGTATAATTTAGAAATAAACAATGTTAAAAGACTGAAATTTGGTGAACAGATGAAACAATATATCGATTTTATAGAAAATGTAATTTTTATTTAATTATTAAATTAATAAATTAATTAAGTAATTTAAGAAATAAAAGGTTTAAAAATGTACATTCGATAGTTTGACTTTGGTTAAGTTAGCAGGAAAGCTAAATAAATTATGTGTAAAGTAGCGAATTTGCATGCACATCCATTAGTTTGCCTATTGAATAATAAGCATGCCAAAAAAGTATCAAATGTTGTCACATTCGCTACTTCTATTGTTATAAAAATCCATGTCACGAGCAATTCTGAAAATGTAAAACTGACGAATAGTACCATTCACTACTGGTAACTTTTAGGGATGATACCTCATTGGATAACTACTACTAATCACTTCTTTAACTTTAACAATTAATGGTTAGAAGTAATTTCTGTAGCTTTTGGTTAATTAGGGACACTTCCAGGATCACAATGGTTTACTTATCTCATTTTTGAAACATTGGCTCATTCGCTACTTGCAAATTTAAGTCATCACTATGTAAATTAGTGAGAGATTTTGCATGTGTGCAATAGCAGCTTGACCAACCAAAAGGCTATTCCATATAGTACAGTCATTTTCTTGGCTGTCAGTACACCATTAAAGGCAATGGCTATAAGCAAGCACTTATGCATTTCTGGAGTGGGAGGAGTTACACTAGACAAAAAAAATCTGTGTTGTTACATGGTTACAATATGTCACTGCATTATGTCACACGTGTCAATTAAGAACATTGTCAAGGCGTTGTTCATTACAACAATTAACAAAGTCTTATCTGTTTCACATAAACGAGATGGAAATGGAGCACTAAATTAAAGGCAAAAAAAAGTGAAGGGATAAGCTGTCAATGATGATATATTTTATGCAGGTATTGCTCAGCACAAATCAGTTATATAGCACATCACATTTGCGGTGTTAATTAAAGGAAGCCAAAGAGAGATTACAATTTGTAGGAAGAAGCTGAAACAAAAGTTAGGGACTTGTATTACGACTATTTCATAATGATTATTGCCACTTTGATGACGTAAAGGGAGGACACTTTTGCACGATGGTCAATACCTAATGGAGATATGGAGCCAGTGCAGTGGAATGGAGAGATAAGAAATAAGAAAAGTACATGAATCAATTTAAATGCCTTACTATAAAATTACAGATAACATGCACTTTTCTTGAATTTCTCACATCATTTCTGCCATAGGTTTCAGCAGACAACGAAAGTTGATGGCGCCCTCTAAGACGTGCATGTCTACGTGTTTCATGAGAGCTGATACCTTTTATCCAGTAGAGGGCGCTACATACTGTCAGTAAAATGGTGCCTACTTGGGCTTTATATATTTTCATCCAAATCCATGTATTCAGGATTTCATTTAATGATTGGTGGGCTCAAATCAAATTGCAATTTCCATGAATTTTATTATTTTTAATGCTCTTCTTCCTACAATTCACTTCCTTTAAAGTGGGATTTCCCTTTAACATAATAACAGGATACAAATATTACACAAGACTAAAACATGCTTCAAATACAGTTACAATAACTACAAAAATGTAAGGTAAAAAGACAATTAAGAAATCTGACAAATTATCCAATATAAACCATGGTGTGAAATAACTTGTATAAACAACAGACGATTAATTGATCGTATTTTCTAAACTGTATTACTTTAATTGGACAGGTGCCAACTTTTTCAAATTTGTTTAGTTCCTCAGCTGAATCTATCTGAAATCTGAAATCTTAAAAATTTTTTTGTCTGTTTCTAGTTTTCTTCCTGACCACCAGGTGGTCAAATCCGGCGTATGTTAAGGTTATTAGATTGTAATATGTGAAAAATCCAGAATTTCAGATTGCCATTTTATGAAGAAATTATTTTTAGGCTAAATTCCATATACAATGCAACTGTATGCATTTTATGGTCTAATGTAACTGCATCAAAATTCTGCCAAATACTCATAAATAATAAAATATTAAACAACTTACATCTTATAAGATACAAGAGATACAATTTTTCTTATGAATAATCAATATTGATAATTTGAGAAGAGCTCAATTCCCATTCCATCGATCATTTTTCAATTCTTTAATGTAACTTCCAGACAGGAAATTATGCCAGCATATACCTAAGGTGATCATCTATTAAACACTGGCACAAGAGTGTAGATATTAGGAGATCATGGTTAGCAATGAATTCACACTGAATAACAAATCACAATCTGCAAAAATTTTATCATCTACTTTTTATTGGTTTCATAAGTAGACCAAACACTAGAAGTGTATGGGCAACCCATAAATTCCTGCAACCTGGCATTCGACCATCTACTTTCCTTTGTCCATCATTTGCATTTTCCAGAATGACATACTCCCATAATGCACCAGTACATCCTGCATGATGAAATCTATTATATAAGTTTCCAGAAAATGTCTCAGTAAAACATTTTTCAATTCTGAGTCTTACTTGATTTACTCATTTAGATGTATGATTTCTATGATTACTACTTTAATTAGGTCATGATCAAAATGTCCATGTGAATGGTACATAACGCAAATTTTCATAAACAACAATGATGTCTTCTGTTGCAGTAAACAGTGTGATTATTGTAATATTTTATGCATTTATATCTTCCTGGTTTTAAGTACAGTCCAGTTATACTGTATATGTGCAGCTACATAATACATTTAGTGTGAATAATGTCAACTAGACTCCAAGCCCAAAACTATGACTTTTCATGACATTTTTTATAGGTAAAATTATGACATTTAAGAAAGTTGTACTTTCATGACAAACAATCTGTTCACTTTAATATATATTCACTTTTCCTTATATGATACTTTAAAATTGAGACCAAATTACGGTTATTTATCAAAAAAATTGAATTTATTCCTGAAAATCATACATATTTTTTGTTCTAATATATAAAGCCAGACTTTTTATGACTTTTTATTACTTACGCCAACGTATGACTTTATAACCTAGTAGGCATCATGTATACGGGATAATCTTACAAGTTTGTGTCTATAACTAATTTAAACTACACGCATATCTGACATGCGATCATCTCACCCAAATGATTGATTAAATTATAAAACCACGAATTCTCAAACGTCAATAATTTTAAATGAAAAATTTAATTTGGGGTATGTTGACCACACGAATGCCTTTTGAAGCTTGCTTTTATACGTCCTAAAAATGCCTGGCAAAAGATTTATTGCTTTAATAATCTGTCGAGGCATTTAAGTGCATGGAGTATACATTCTCCCTATAGATTTAATTTTCCAGATTGGAGCACATTGCATATTTTTTTTCTGCTAAGTCTGTAGACTATAGAAAATAATCCAGCATGAAAGAAAAGTGGTTAAGGAAATGACGGATGACTTTTAAGCCTGAATTTGTCAATAAAAAAAACTTAAGAAAAATTTGCCTTTTAAGAAGGATTTCCCTCATGGATATATCAGCTACAAGGGCCCTATTTCAATTTACATGAAATGGTGCAAACTAATTTAACTCTTAATCCAATCTAACGGAAACCTCATGGGGCATAAAGGTGTAAATGACACCAAAATAAATGGGCAAAAGTCAGTGGAAGTGCAATAATTTTCGGACCATGCTGATTTAGGTATATACAAAGAAAATGGGCTGAATAGATGAAGAAAATTATATGCATGCATTGAACCCATGAGAGATAATCCTTATGAAGATAGCATTAATAATTCACAAAACTTTTCATAAATTAAACTTAATCAACGAGGCGATTTCCCTCGTTGCTTACTTCATTTAAAATGCTATTACGCGTATAAATTTATATTTGCATATTGATCAAAACTAACTATTATTATTGCAAAGGGAATTGAAAAGATGCAACTTTGCAGGACAGCTAAGGCAACACAATAAATTGAAACATTTACTCATTTTCAGTAGAAATTATGGCAAAAATGTTTACCGAAATACATTAGTTTTCTATAAATATAACTCTTTTCATCTTTTCGGAGTTTTTAAAACCTTGTTTCTTGACAATAACGATAAATATAAACGATGTGGTCTGCATGGTAACAATATATAGTTAATAAAGTTAAAAAATAGAAATTTTATTTGATTCAAACTAACAATACTGAACAGTCTGAACAAACGTAGTGTGTCCCTATGAAAAATTTAAAATTTTCCAATATATAAAAGTATTTATACAAATGAACAATATCATATTTATTAATAATTTTAAAATTATATCATAAGTCTCTATTGTGATTTGCTAAGGAATGATAGCTAAAATGTTTTAATTATTTATGTTAAAAGTCTGGCTTAAATCACGAACCCCTTCAGAATAGTAATATATTGTAATGATGTATTTATTACATGAAAAGATGATGTATATATTGCAAAATATTTAATAATATATTACAAAATTCCTAATAAATATTAATCAGATTCATAAAAAGTAAATTATCATAGCCTATTCATGTGGTCATGCAGATCATCTAATAGGGTTCCCCTTAATTTTAAATTCCTTGACTTTTCCTGTATTTTTCACAAAAATCCTTGACTTTTTAAAATACATGCTTGCAGGTATAGTTAGAAAAGTATTTCTCATTCAATACCACAACTTTGCAATTCAAACTATGAAAATTAACAAATATTTTGATTGACCAGTAAACAAGTTGAAACATTTGGATTAATGTTTGGCTTATGACTAATTTCCCTGACATCTACATAAAATGTGAAATTTCCCTGACTTTTCCATGATGCCCCAAATTCCCTGATAATGCCAGCTTTTCAGAATTTTAAAGTACGAGAAATATCCATGTTCAGTTTAAACTATGTTAACAATTTTTACCAAAATACGTTTGTTTCAAAGTAACTTTTTCATCCTTTTTTAAAGTTTTTAAAAATCAGCTTTTTGCACAAAAAAAAATTATAATATCGAAAAAAATGCTTTGGCAAACATGTACAAGGATTCAATGAAGCCAATTTTTAAAAAAAGCTTTTTTTTTGTAAACCGATTTTCTCTAACAGCACGCAGTTTTAAGGCTATAATAATCCTCCAAAGGATTCAACAAAAGCAAGGAAACCATAGCATTAAAATATTATTTTATAACAGCACATCTGTCTTGCCATTTTTATTTGATTCAAAGCTGACAAAGACATTAAATTGGCAACCATTATTATTTTCTAAGCAACGGTTGATGGTGTATACGTGTGTATATAAACAGATTTTTAGAGAGAAAATGCAAGGAATTCCTTTTGAAAAAGAAAAAAGTCTTTATCCTATTTTATTCTCTATGTTCAACAGTTTTCGAGCCAGTTTATTGCCTTTCATTTTTATTTTTTTGGCTTCAAAAACCCGACATTGATAAGAAACAGATGGTTTTGATCATAAATGATAACAATGAAGAAAACTAGAAATGATACCGAGAAATATGGCAGAAAATGCTATGGATTCAAAAGCCATTGCAGTTCAAAGTAGAAAATGAAAATTTTCAAGAAAATTGGATAATATTTGGTGACTTGTGAAGCCATGCATATTCCTCAGAAATTTGTAATTTAGCCTATAATTTAATTTCATAATGTAAACATTTCCCTGTTTAATAACACTTTGGATGAATGCATGAATTTATCCACGCAGCTAATTAATGAATCTTAACATTGAAATTTTCAGTATAACACCACTACAGAAAAGGATGTGAGAAGGCTTATTAATGCTTAAAGGGACAGTCCCACCTTATCTCCAGCATTTTTTTGCAAGAAAAAAAAGGGTGGGGGGAAACAAGTAGAACGTAGAAATTGAAATTTAATTTATAATTACCATTCAATGGTTATTAATTTTGAAATATGCCAATGTGGACAGAAATCTCGATGGTCGATAGTAGCCATGTTGGAAGTCATTTTGTCAATTGCGCATGCGCACCTCCCTAGTATTAAACTTGATGGTGTACAAGTTTTTGCATAACAGAGAATGTGCATAACTATTCCATAGAGATAAAGTGAAGCCAACTTGAACACCCCATTGCAAGCAGCGCCATTCTGCCTGGGTGGGGGAACTATTATAAAAATGTGCATATCCCCTTTTTTGGAAACATCGTGATTTCGGACTGCCATTATTTTTGCCAGTCACAAAGTGGGACTGTCCCTTTAATATTCAAATGGAGAAAAATAAATCAAAAAAGAAATTTTCACCTTGAAACAAGCTTTTTTTAAAATTAAGACAAATAATTGCTTTCAACAGACTTGCCATAATTCAGAAACCATTGTATTTCTAAGCCATATGGAAGACGCCATTTTATCATATTATTTGGAAATGAATGACGCCATCTAGTAGCTAACTTTGTAAAGTAAATTAATGAAAGTGTTCCTCCCTTACAGAAATGTGACATGCTATTTACATGTATTTCAAATGTAAGCATCACACTAGTTACATGTTGTTCAAATTAACACTCTGCCACCACTACTACAACATGTAAATGCTGTTTTTTACATGTTTTCTGATAACATGACAACTACAAGTTAGGCAATACATGTTCTAAACATATAATTTACATGTTAATTTGAACAAGACACCATTTCAATGTTTTCACTATGGCACTTACATGTCCCAATGCATTATTTTCATGTACAAAACATTGACAACCATGTTCTTACCATGTTTGAAAACATGTAATAACCATGATATTTTCTGTACGGGCTGTATGCCTTCACCTTGCTGAATTGAATAGTTGTGTGTTGAATGGTTAAGATTGCCTAGATTTTTACAAAAATGACTTCTGCTCTTTTAGCCAGATGTACAATTCGTAAACTTCTATTGTATTTACTCACAGCATAACCCTATAATAGATGACTTTTTCCCAATAATAAACAAGTGTTAAACTCAAGTAGACCAACATAATCCCCATAATATTTTTCCAGCTCTTTTGTTTTCCCTAAAGTTGATTTTTTTCCCCCAGGTGAATTAGCTTGACACTCACCTGTCCAAACTGTCATTGCATAATTTCCTATTTTATTGATATAATTTTAAGTTTGTGATTCTCTGAATGCGTGCTTTGGGATCTCTGGGACTTTCATTTGTCTCTGGAGTATTTGATCATTTCATCTGAAATATGATCACAGTTTGTCTGAAAAACTGCCCAAATTACTAAGCTTTCCCCACTGGACCTTTTAAAACTCATGACCGCCATTCTAAGCACGGATTTTACTCAGAGACATTGCCTATATTTTTTCTTTCTAACTTAACTTCCATATTTTTTTTGAAATCATTCCCCAAAAAAAAATAAAATAAAAAAAGATTAGGATATCCAATATCATAAAAAGCTGAAGACCAAGCAGTCTTTGCAATAGCTGTCATTCATTCTATTTGGCAATCAAAGAACCTCACCCCCCCCCCTTCCCCCCC
>JAQIXP010001118.1:0-20124 GCA_034700285.1 Proteroiulus fuscus | reverse complement strand
GGCGTCTATTAAGGCTTTGCATTGCCAACCAAATCCAGGTATTCAGATCATTTTATTTATTCATAGATATTGTCAAAAGCAATCGCAATTTCCACTTTAATTATAATTTTCCACGCTCTTTTTATTAAAACCAACTTGTTTCAAAGTGAGACTGTCCCTTTAAATTCTCTTTTACATTTAAATTAGAACAAATTACGACTAATTTTAATAAATGAGTTGACTTTATCCATGCATGTGTTCCACCAGTAAGACATGATTATAAGTACCTTGTTTTTTACTTTAATAAAAAACTGCATAAGTGTCGTAAATTTATAATTTAAATATTGGAAAAATGCAAGAAACGATTTTTCCAAATTTGATTCAAGCAAAGAGTTTTTGTTATATATTGCATGCAATGTCAATTTGAGCAATTCATTTATAATTTATTAAGTAATTCCAGGGAAATGTTTTGGAAGTCGAGGCCATTATAATGGATGTAGCATTTGTTAGTCGTTTGGGAATAATATGAAGCATGCAGTAGGCCTATATTATTTAAATTTTAATGAGCAGCCATTATATATGCTTCCCTTGAAGATTTTAATGTTTTCATCTATAATATCACGTAAAATAATAGCCTGAAAGGCCCATTTGTCAGTCACGGAATGAAAACCACATGCACGTCCTGTATATATAGCCTATATGTATATAATAATG
Source organism: Proteroiulus fuscus (assembly GCA_034700285.1). Taxonomy (NCBI): domain Eukaryota; kingdom Metazoa; phylum Arthropoda; class Diplopoda; order Julida; family Blaniulidae; genus Proteroiulus; species Proteroiulus fuscus. The sequence continues at coordinate 19,431 of JAQIXP010001118.1, read as the reverse complement.
GCGTGTCGAAATAAAGAAAATTGCTATTCATAGAAAAAAATCCCAATCATATGCCTATGGGTCTTTTAATACACCTATGGGACTATACAGGGTGATCATCAATATAGAGCACCAGTGTTGTATTTGTTTGGGGGGTTAGGGGGGTAGACCCCAACCTCTTCGTGGAGATTCTCGAACCCCCCCCACCTCGTCTTAAAAAAAAAACTCCTGGGGGGGGGGGTCAGAAACTAACCCTATTCATGTCTATAAAAGATTTATAACAAATTAACTTTTGCCTCCAAATACCTGGTAATACCGCACTTACATTAATCATTTTAGAGTCAAATTTATGCCATTTGGAAGGATGTTTTTAAAAAATTCTATTTCTGGGGAGAGGGACCGTACCAAACTCTTGATGGCACCCATCACTCCGACCCCCTCCCCCCCCCCCCACCTCTGAACTCGCAAATACCACACTTCAGAGCCTGATTTGCACCACAATGGGGCTTTGAACAAAAATACCCATTTCCACCAAAATGCCCCATTTATACACTATATATAAGTCCCATTTTCTCTATGAAGAAGTGCATGCAAATGGGGCTTTTTGGTGCAAATAAGACTTCTTGTGCAAATGGGGCTTTGAATCAATAAGTCTAATTGGAGGCTTGCTGTTATGTCCTTTCGCAACGTGGGCTACATAACAGCTAATTAAATCTAATTCATAAAATGAAAAATTGTTTTATAATTGCGATTAATTTTACAGAAACTAATTGCTGAACCAGTCAGCTTAAATTTCCATAGCTAGGCTATAACTGGGATATATACCTAAGGGGAGGGGGGGGGGGCAGTCAGACATGCCTAAGGGGGAGTCATGCAGACCCTCTGTAGGGATAGATTCCCATATAATTTAGGATCCTATGGGGGGTTCTGAACCCCCCAAATCCCCCCACCCATCCCTGGTTACGCTTATATGTCCCTTTCTAAATTCTTAATAAAATGTTTGTCCCATGCATAATTTACTGCGATTTTAGACAGTATATGGTCTACTTTTTTATAGGCCTCTATACATGCATGCATTGGTTTTTATGTTTTATGTTTTTCGTAAGGTTAATTCCCATCGCAACTCAGGTGTAATTTGTTTTCTGGAGTTTTCTCCAACATGCATTTGGTAAGTGCTCATGCTAAAATCTGCGTTTCCTTTGAAATTCACTTTGTAAGTTGAACAGATTTAAGTTTTATTTTGCACTCCGAATCCTTTTATTTCCTTTTTCTTAAATATCATCAGCTTTAATGCATGTTAACTTATATCCCTTCTTTTTGGCATATATTTTATCATTGAAGTTGGAAAGAAATTCCTGCATAAAATATTGATTTGAGAAAGCCTATATATATAGCACCTTAAAATCATTACATTTTCTTCAAGTATTTCTCAAAATGAACCCCCAGCACATGCACAACTCACAATATATCGTTGTATGTCACGTATAAAGCATATATGTTATTATCAGTTCTCATGGGGAATGCCATTACTGTTGGTATTTCCCAAGACTCTTTTTGGATCTCATTTTTGTTTTTATTTATAGACTGACAATATTGTTACTTTAATGGTCGTTTTGGAAGCAGTGTCAGGGCACAATCACACAGCATGCATGCGCAGTAAAAACTGCAAGAATTTTATTTCACAGCTTTAGTTTACGGTTTCTGTAACAGCTAAAGTCCTAATGGTTTACAATTATATGAATTATGTATAGAAATACGTGTTCTTATTACCAAGTATATATAGCTTAAAGTTCCTGTGACATTTATTTCAATATGGCATCGGTTTCCATAATCAGTCTAAATCAGATACTTAAATTTAGTCTATATACCTTTTACTACCATTGCATGCTTATCTTCATTGAATTTGCATTTAGAATTTGATGCCACTTCCTGAAATGCATTGTTTTTGGACGCTTTTTGCCTGTTTAGATTATCAGTTTTATGGCAATGCTTGTCAATCAAATTAATTAATGTATTTGTTCACTCGATGAACTGGTTATATTTTAGCTTTAAAAAGGGGAAGTCTCATTTCAAGACAAGTGCTTTTAAAATGCCAGGCATTAGAACAAAACTTATGCTTCCTGCACACTTGCACGTTTTCCTTAATTTTACGTTCTTAAGTGAAAAAAATGGCGTCTTAAGTGTCTTAAGTGTTACGTAAGAGACAAACGTAAGGATACGTTTGTGTTCTATTTTTACGGCATTCTTAATGGCAATGGTGTCAAATAGGCGGAGCTTAGTAACAACTCTACCAATCAACATTCAGCATTTGTTACCTGTGTGTGGAGGGTGAAAACGTAACTTATGGACGTAAAATTAGGAAAACGTGCAAGTGTGCAGGAAGCATTAGACATAAAAAGTAGTATTAGAATTAAACTATAATTAATATGAAGAAATCAATTTTTATGTAAAACATATGGGCAGTGCCATATTGCCTGACCTCGGGAATTGCAAAATAGGAGAAATATTAATGCCATCTATTAGTAAATGGGAGAATCCCGAGAAAGGTGTAGGCCTAATTAAGTTCCCAGTCGGAGAACGAGCCCCAACTATTTAATGTATTTTGCATTTAAAACCACTTCCTATAGTACATGTAATTAACAGGAGTAAACAGTAATTAGTGTGTAGGTTGTAGACAATTTATTATTATATCCAGCGTATCAACTTAATGGTCTCTTTAATTGTTATCGGCTTGTAAGTTTCGCATAGTGATGTTTACTAGCATGCAACACACAATAGCATTTTAATGCAAATAATGTTTCCTAAAGTCAGCGAGCGAGTAGGCCTATGTCTTACTAACGCTGCTACCAGTCTTCTTAATTACACAAGATAGTTTTAAATAGGTCATCCACATTTTTCAGTTTTCCTTTTTTTATTTCAAGTCCAGCTGGCAAAAGTGGATTAACCAATACGAAACAAGTAAGAAAACCGGCTTTAAATTATTTTAAAATGGGAAGATAGTTCACCTTATATATCTTCTAATTTAGGACATTCACCTGTTTAGCTGGGCTTCATAACAACAGCTATTGTTATTCGGGCAGTTTTCGTTATTATAACTTTTATTGGAAATTGTTTGATTTTAAAACAAAATTGAATTTCTCTTTGGTGAAAAATTAAAGAGAGGCAGTGTGACTAAATGATGACGGAAAAATCTTTCCTTTATCCTAGAACTTGGATGTTCAGGTGAGTACAGTCTTAAACTGTTTGCTTCACATTATTTGTGTGTTAAAACTTTTTTTTTCAAACTGTGGTTTCAAAATTTCTTAAACTCCCCAATAAATTTTGATTCAGACGGTGTGCCATAGCATAGTTTATTCCAAATCCAATGTCTAATAACCATAGTCTAGTAGTTTGTTTTTTTTTAATAAAAGGATCCAAGCGAGTTTTTGTTACTTTGTAAAGAATGAGTCATTGATGCACATTGCAAAATTGTTTTCTTTCAATTTTATTGACTTTATCTATGAGTAATCACTTTGACAAAAATTAGCACATTCCCTATAAAATATATATATTTTCCATAAAAACGCTATTATCTCTAAAACAACTTTTGGCATATTCGTCACTTCTGAATTAAGCCATCGATATTTGCTGGGTAGCTTTCGTTTATTTTCTTTTCCTAAACTTGGGTTTCTATTATAGAAAATGTTGGATCTGAATAAGGTCTAATTATCATATATAAATCCGTTTAACTTTGTTTACGCTTCAATCACTTCTATAGGAATCGGATCATCCCCTTATTGATTTCAAATGTGTTTTTCACTTCTGTATGACCGTAAAAACCATTTTGTTATTCTCATTTTCCCCCCATGCCATGCTCGGCTACTCCATATATTTATTCCCAAAATAATAAAATAAATTATATATCATCCCCTTTTCCTACCATTGATCAAACGTAAAAATTCAGGTTGCCACAGCAACTGGATAATAAGAGTCTTGGGATTGAATAACGCATGCGCACAAATCAAATAAATATTAAAATCATTACTCATACTTGTCTATAGCACTTTCCACCCAGTGCCTGCGCTGACTGGGAAAATCTAATGCGAATTTTTAAGTCTGTTTTGCAGCACGGGATTGACCTCTAGTTTCTTCAGATTTTTTTTGTTGATCCAAATACCAGTTTATTTGCATATTATGAATTTATGAGCAAGGTAGTAGAGATCCCAAAACTATGGAATGTCTCGATAAACAATTTACATATCTATTTTAATTAGCACTTGCTTTGCAATTAGAATGGTATGTGTTTAAGGGCCCATTATCTTTTTTTTTCACACAATTGACACAAACAGGATTTTGTTTAAAATGAAAAGTGGAGTGAAAATGAAAAATGTTAACTATACCGGTATACTAATTTTATGCTTAAATCCTGATATCAATCCTGATCAATAGTTCCTGATGAAGATGTTTGTCGATTATTAAATAAATAATTTAACAACGGACTATTACGTCTTACCGATCTTCTCGATCCTTAAGCTAAGTTAAGGTGAGAAAGGGTTATTCTGGTGCTACAGTGGTACGATACTATCAATTAAGTAGTTCAAAATACTTAAATAATTAATTTTGTTCACTGATATATGTGTTGTTTTGTTCTTGTTAAATTTATTAGCCACATTTTGTAAGCTTAGGCTTGTATTCAATTTCATATACAATTGAAGAGCTGAGATCAAAACCACATGAGTTCATTTTTGCTGAAAATGAGATATCGTAGCTAAAGTGTGGTTTGTGCTAAATATAAGAAAAGTTGGGGTAATATATAGGAAAAAGTGGCTCATTTTGACCACTGAAGATGAAAAATGCAAGAATTACTATGTACAAAGTTTTGGGTATTAAGTATATACCTAACTATTTGGGTATTATTTGGGCTAAGGTGGACTCAAAACATGTACCGGTAGATTCCATTTGAGGGAAGCAAAAGGTGAAGCTGCATCCCAAAGTGCCAGATTCTATCTTAAAAAGTAAGCTCAGAATTTTAAAATAACTAATTTTTATGCAATAATTCTCGATTTTCTTTAAATGCATTTTTCTCAAAAGAAGAAATTTGGATTCCACGTGTTTCTTATCTCAGCTCTTAATTCATTATTATTTAAACAATCATATTTATTCACATTGCTATAGGTTCATGTCGTTACTTGCTCAGCATGCTGAAGTGTGGCGTCCAAACGTTAAAGCGCTCTTGATGCCGGACTTTTGGTTACCGCGCTTATTAAATTAATAATGTTTGCAATCTGACACAAAGTAAGAGGTGGACAATAACTGAGTTGAAATGGTTAACCCTGGTAACCCAGTTAATTCACCCTCTTTTAAAAATTGTGCTTTCTTAGCCTTGCGATTACATAATTCTTGTGTCTTCCTCATTTTTCTTATTCTTTCTCCTATAGTCCTGAGGAAAAGGGCAGCCAACCCATTTAAAATTTCCATGATTTCTCTGAAAATTGATAAAATTCCCTGATATTTCTCTGATTTCCAGGTAGTGGGGTCACCCTGTAATTACTTGGAAATCAGCTCATGTTATTGCCATGTTATTTCTGGGTGTGACTCTGTTTATAGTAGTCTAGCAGTTGTAACTTGCCATAGATGTTAACATGCATAATAAAAACTAAATATATTTTAGACATAATCAGGATTATCTGTTTTCATTTGATGCAGGGGGAAAGGAGGGGGGGCGTAAAATGAAGCCTTGCCCTGTTCTAAAAAACCAAAAACTAGCGCTGGTACTGGCAAACTTAATTTTTGGACGCCCCCATGCATGCAAAGTAGGCAACATTACCATTTAGGGCCAGTTGCATGAACAACAGTTAAGTCTTAACCCAGGGCTATTATGATCATGTGTCTGATTTGGGCCAATGAAAATTCAGGAATGCAAAGAAAACCTAAGAATAACATTCGGTTAATGTTAACTCCTGTTTGGTGCAACCGGCCCTAAAAGACCGATTTTTGAAAAGTACAATGTAATCTTATCTTCATATAGAGCGTATACAGTCGGTTTTTGCTGCTTGGCAAAATACTCGTGTAAGTTTAATATAAATATGATATTTTTTTATTTATTGCTTAACCAGATTTCTTTTCCGGCGGATGTTCGCAAAGTTAAAATCGATTCCCCGCTACAAGAAATGGATTTTATGTTTTGGCATTTTGATATCTGCATTTTGCCTGCTTTTATTTCGATTGCGAGGACCACCGGAGCATGTTACTGCACATCTCGCCGATCTAACTTCAGAATTCTCCCGGGTCGTTAAAACCCCCGAAAATGAACGGACCGAATTTTTCATTTCAACAAATAAAGTTACGCCAGCTGATAAAATTGGCGAAATTTCTTTAATCCAAGAACGCTTTAAGTATGTCATCAACGAAAAGGACGTCTGTTCCGGCCACCGCCATTTTGGAGACGAGGAAGAAAAATCTCCGTTTTTGCTCGTTTTCATAAGTTCTGCCCCGAACCATTTGGACAGACGTTTTGCAATTCGTCAGACGTGGGCGAATCCACACTATACTACGAAAATCAGAGTGGCCGTCCTATTTTTGCTTGGAATTCCTTTGGACGGAAGACAACAGTTTGCATTGGAAAAAGAAAGCGAAACTTTTCGAGATATGATTCAAGGCAATTTTGTGGATTCTTATAACAACCTAACTATCAAGTCGATCATGGGATTAAATTGGGCCCAAAAATATTGTTCCAGTGTCGATTACGTTATGAAAACTGATGATGACGTCTTCGTTAATATGAAATTGTTGGTGGAATTTTTGCATATTTACGGTCAGCGGCGCTGGATAGGTGGCTGCATTAAGCAAATGAAATCTCCCCAACCGTTTGACCGGCAGGGGATTCAAGTTCCAATGGTCATTGGACATCCTCCATTCGTGGCCGGAGCTGGTTACGTCATTTCTGGAGACATCGTCTCCGAACTTTATGAGGCATCCACAAAGAGAGCCATCATTCCAGTGGAAGATGCTTTCATTACGGCTTACTGCGCGCAAATGATTGGCGTTTCGCCAACTCATTATGAAGGCTTTAACTGCGGTGAACCAGTCATGGACGATTGTCAAATGAAAATCAAATTTGTCGGACATCACGTGACGTCAGACAGACAGCGGCAGATCTGGAAAATAGTTCACGAATATTTTGAAGATGTTTGCAAAATGCTAAGGAGTTAATGAAACACGGAAGTTGCGTAAGTGCCATCAATTATTATGTTTGTACAGGTAAATTGTAAGTTTGTGTACGTTGAGTGGGTTAAATAGATTACCGTACTGAAAAATTAAAGTGCTGTGACACATGCCAGAAACGGCCAGATGTGCAACAAAATATTTTTTTAGTGAAAATAAAATGCAAGTTGAAACAAGAGTGAGACTTTAATGTAATTGTCAATCCTTTACAAACAGTTATACATATAGAAAGAAAATGGATCCTGTCTTATAACTAGGCCTACTTATAACTGACTTGGTTTACCTTGAGTTAAAGATTCTTGTTAGCCAAGCGTAAGTTTGTTTGCAAATAAGAAAAATAATTAAAGACTGTTTTAAAACATATTTTTAAGCACTGTATTTAATAGCAATATATTGTTATATGACGTATAATTTTCTATTTTTTTAAAAGCATGCGTGATTAAGAAAAAAATATGATTTTCATCATTTTCTTTTCTCAAATAAAAACTTAATATGATTTTTATCCATCCTATAATGTTTTTTTAAACCCTTATATGTTGAATCTTCTAGTTACATTGTTCCCGATTGCAGATGCTTCCAGTGCTTTCAAGCTGATTTCCTCAAAAAAGAAAAAGTTGGATAAGTTTTCAAGTACACACATTGCTTCAACTTAGAAAACGCATGCATGCATGTTCCTCCTTAATTATTAATAGGAAAACTATAGTGCAAATGCAAAAACTTGAACATTTAAATAGTCCAAAATAAACTTATGTATACTATTTACTATACACATTTGGATTAATGGATATATGTTGTGGATGAACAGAATAGCTTTTCACAACAACATTTTATTTTTTACCTTATCCTGTTGTCCATCCTATAATTTCTATTCAATTGTTAAAAAAATGCAAATTCATTTTATTTGCAGATAACTCTCACATCGTGCAACCAGGTTGAATATATAACACTTTTGATATTTATTTAATTATATACCTTATGATGCTTTTTGACTAAAAAGAGGGAAGGGGAATAGAATTCACAAAAGTACATGTGCCCAAGTCAATTATATATATACATGCACTCACAGCCCCTTATAGTGTAAATTCATTTTCTGAGTTATAAAATACACATATATTTTATGCCTGCCCCTGTTTAGCTCGTGTTTGTGAAATTATGATAGATAAGACTATCAGAAACTATATAGGTTGTATACCTACACGATGTGTGCCTATGATATTTGTGTATACAATTTGTCATTTGATAACAGATGCGCATGCATGACCTTTTTACGTCATTAATAGTTGCTTGCCATATTTAAGGTAAAAGTGCTGTTATATTATTTAAACAATTGTTTTCGTAATGGTCTAATGGCTGCAGGGATATCATCTTACCGGTATTATCGGTATATGACTTTAAATTTATGGTCTTATATATATATGCACATTGAGCTGTTTCATGAAAGAGGATGTTTGTTTTATTCCATGCAGGTATGCGTTCATGGTATACTAAACACAGTCGATTAAAACATTCAGACATAAAGTTTCACAATACAATTCCAAATATCTGTAGAAATTCTTGTTGAACGTACAGAACATTTGGATAGTAATTGAAGATTTTCTTATTTGAAGTAACACTTTGAAGTCAGCCATGATGTGGAATCGACTACGTCGCCGTTACTACATAATATTTGGTGCAATATTAGGTTTCTTCATCTTGGTTATGTATTCCTCATATTTATTTCGTATATTATTAGAAGATCTGGGATTTGTGCACGTGTCAGCTTGGTTGCCCGTGACAAGAGATATGAGAGTTTTCTTGCAACCTTTTAAGTCCACGACAATCATTAGCAATGCCAAATTCTGCTCTTTACCAAATTCCCAGAAAGACAATTCTACGCAGATTAATGAACTATTTTTGTTAATCATTGTATGTTCTTCCGCTGGCAATTTCAAGCATCGTCAAGCCATCAGAGAGACTTGGGGCAAGATGGAATCAACCTTCGGTCCATTCAGACCATTGGCAGAACCGAGTAATTATGACCCAGCCCAATACAATCCATCTTTGCCCATTTCTTATTCATTGAATTTCTCAATTGTTGGAAAATATTCCAAATCCAGCATCAGAGTAGGATTTTTATTAGGTAAAACTGAAAATACTAAAATTCAGCAGCAAATTTACGAAGAAAATTCGCAATTTGAAGATATTACTCAGGAGGATTTTTTAGACTCGTATTTCAATTTGACGCTGAAGTCAGCCATGCTGCTTAAATGGGTAAATGATACTTGCTCAACAGCAAAATATATCATGAAGGCAGATGATGATACCTTCATCAATGTGGTTAATTTGGTAGCCTACCTGGAGAGGTATGGACGTGAGAAATTGCTTTTGGGATGCAAGATTTGTGGCAATATTCCCAATAGAGATAAACACTCAAAATGGTACGTACCTCCAGGCTATTATGACAAACGCTACTATCCCAATTACTTGACTGGAACAGGTTATGTACTGTCTCAAGACGTCATCAGACCCCTTTATGCCACTGTTTTGGACACCCCATTTTTCAATTTAGAAGATGTTTACATTACTGGCATTTGTGCTCAATATCTTGAAATCAACCCAACGGATCACATTGGATTTACCTATGATAAACGACCATTGGATCCTTGCATTTACCATTTCAGCATCACTGGTCATAATGTTGCACCGGAGGAGATGCGAATAATCTGGTATCAGATGCGAAATCAATCTATTTATTGTGATTTTAAGAATCTTAAACTGAAATCATTTCACCCATGGACTTGCTCTTGAATTTTGACTGAATTTATTCTTACATATGTTTGAAGAATATGTTTTTATATTTGATAGCCTATATTTTGTGGAAAATTGTAGGAAAACTTGTGAAGAATTTTGCATAATGGTAACTTTTCTATTTTTTATGTTGTTTTATAATAGGCAGGGACGGATACAGGATTTTGCTAAGGGGGGGGGAAGCAATCGCATATTACGGAAGGAGGCGGCCATTTTCTCTGCCAATACTGGACAGCAAAATTTGCTGGCTAAGGGGGGGGGGTGGGGACAATCGCCCTCATTGCCCCCCCCCCCCTGTATCCGCCCCTGATAATAGGTCATTGTAAAAATCTTTTTTTTAAACTTGTAACTAGGCTATATTTATTTTAATATGACCTAATAATTTGTAAAAGTTTTTTTTCTCATTTTGGATACAAATTTCATTGCATGTATTTTGAAGTCTGTATTTATAGGTCTAAACTGCTATTATTTATATTACCATTAGGCCTGTATTTCAAGACAGTTTATAATAATTATTATGTAATGAATTTTAAATTATCATGCCGAATATTGTTTGGAATGGAATGCACAGCATTGATAGCAATGTTTTAGTTTCCTTTTATAAATTATATGGAATACGTTTAAAAAAAGTTTTGTTTTTTTTAAATTTCTCTAGCATTTTTCCGTCCCATTTAAATTTTTATTTAATATTTTTGCAGTCATTGTCGTCGATATATATAAAGATAGTTTTATGTTTTGATGTTTTGATTGACAACAGTATGCAGCCTTGATTAATACTGAAGGTTGTTTCATTAGAAATTCATTTCCAGCAAATTAATTAGGTTTGCTTCGATTGTGAAACATTCAGAGAAATTGAATACATTTGCCAAGTTTGGCATTCCTGTCAGCATTTCAGATCGAATTGCCTATTTTATAGTCGAAATCAGGTCTCGTGACGTAATGATACGTTAACTTTACATTTCCAATAATTTTCCATCTGTTGATCGTTGATCAATAGGTTAAAAATACACGGTGGTTGAAACGTTAGTTGAATAATTAATTTCAATTTTCGAGCCTTTTGGTTTAATATCATAAATATTTGATTCTGACTCTCAGATCAGTGTTTCAAAGTGGCCATGATGTTTATGGTCGTCCCTTTCAGCATATGGTGTCATGGAAGATTCCACTTTCGTGTAAAGGAGGGGCGCTTCAGAAAATGAATAAAATTCCAGTGCGAAAAATCATTATGGTATGAAAAAATGTGCTGCTGAAATGATATCACAGAAAAATCCTCGGACGAGTTGCAGTGATAAGGGTGCATGTAGTAATACGTGTCGTGTTTTTACTACAGGTGAGTGTGTAGAGGACAAGTTTATTTAATACAGCACATCATCCTCGTTTATATAAGATGTGAAAAATTTATGATTGCAACTCACCCAGTCACCGCCATGCTTGCTGATCGAGCAATCAATTTATAATTTGTTTGGTAATTTTACTTGCCTACGGCTTTGTTATTCCAAGGTATATCTATTTAATAATGAATACTTTTAACTCCTGTATTATGTAGTTAGATATTGTTATATCTTAATAAGTCTAGAGCTAGGTTTGGTACGGTATCGTATACCTTAATTGCCTCTAAAAGAAATTCGCATTTAGCAATGCATGGCTAACATTAATAATAACTGGTACTGTAGCTGCACAGAACTGGCCGGATCCTCGCTGACCGCAGTGCCTACCAAACATCTGCATTGTTTTCAGTTTTGACGTGAATGTAACCTGATCTACAGGTTTGGTTTGTTCCTTCATTGGTTGTGTTCCAGTTTCTTCTGCTTTGCCTAGAGTTCAATGCATGGGGTAATTGAGCACGAGGCTTGCATATGCATATTCTTTAGAAGCTTGCACTATTTTGCACGTGCCAGGCTCATGCTTAGCTGATTATAAAGCAAGAAAATGAGTGTTCAATTGTTACATAACTTTGGGACTAGGGGAAGGGGTTATCTGAGCCTGGGTTTCAAAAGTTATAAGAATATGGTGGGGGAGAGAGTTGCCGTGTTACCATAATTTAATTACGAACAGGTAGTTCACAAAATAAAAAGTTTTACAGTAAACTGCAGAATTTCTGCAACTTTGCTTATATTAAAAATGCTTACGTGGAGTTTCCCCCCCCCCCACTAATTCTGTTTTCGCACAAATTTTCTGTAGTTTGTGTTTCCCAATATGACAGATTTTAGTAAACTTCCAAGATTCTTGCCCTTCACGCAATTGTTGTTCTAAAATGGGGTTCAATGTGCATGCAGTTATACCAGTGGTTTGCTGGAATATGCATAAAGGGTTGAAACTATTATTAAAATGTGTTGAAATAATAATTAATATTTGAACAGTTCCAAAAATGGGTGAAAGATGCCAACCTACAACATAGCCAGGTGTTCATCCATTGCTCCATTACCAGTACTATTTAGTCACACAAACATAAATGGTAACATGTGTTTAAAAAATAACTTTGACTGCCTATCAAAAAGCTATGGGCTATTCTTTAATTAACATGTGTGGTCTCAGGTGGTGCTTTACACCGTGCATCGATTAGAATCAATATGAAAGGTGCATTACAACTCATGAAAACCCATGTATATTTAACAAACGTTTCGTGAAGAGAATGCCCATTTAATTAACAGTGCATTCCAATGGCAAAGTTTTTTTTTTTCAAAATGGGGCTCATATTGCAGCAATTAAATTGAATGTAACTGGCACATGCATTAAGCCCCAGTTTAGAATAATAATTTCATGAAGGAGAATGCATCTTTAAAGTCACATTTCGGGGTGTCAAGTAGACCAGAGTCAATTGTCATGATGACCCATAAAAAGATCCACCACATAATACTTTAGCTTTAACTGCATGTGCACAGTTAAATAAAACACTGAAGGATACTGCAGTTTGATTTCATTTTGTAGCATTGTAACTGTAGTAATGGGACACGTTTGAACTTAAATTCATTCTTAGAAATACAGTTTGTTATATACTGTATTTCTGTTGAATTTTTAGTATTTTACTGCACGTTAACTGCAGAATTACAAGTATTTATACTAATTAAGTATAACTGCAGTAATCTGTCCCATTAAATTACTACGACTGCACTTTAGAGAACTGTTGTAAAATTTCATTACCAGTATAACTAATACAGGATATTTTTAATGGGGAAAAGCCCATTGGCATTTTGTTCTGAAATAAGGATAATCCAGTATGCCCAACCTTTTCTTTATTCTGTGTTGCCAGGTATATTTTTGGTTTGAATCCTGCAAACTATCAAATTTGTTGGTCAATCTTCATTATCCTTAGTGTAGCATAAAATAGTAAGTCCGCAACATTTACACTGAAAACTGGAAATCTGCATAGAATTGTTTGATTCTTTAAGCCGCAACCATTTAGGGTTTGACTGGTCATCTTTCCTGATTGCTACTTCTGTGAATTCAGTAGTATTAGTCTACTAAATAAACATGAAGTAGATTATTAGCATGTCAATTTTACATTTGTCCACTCTTTGTACAAAAACACTAAATTAAAGCTATTCCTAAATTTATTTCTATAGCAAAAATTCCACATTTATAATTAAAAATTGACCTTAAAGTAAATGTACCAATAATTAATTAACAATGTCGTTATCCTTCCAAGTGACCCCACTTGGAAAACAAATTCACCATATTCTGACTTGGATTTTACTGGTGAGGGGGACACCTCATGGGTGGGGGATCACCCAGAAATGAACAAAACTCGACAGGGTGGTGGGGTGCACACATTTTGGATGTCCAGTTGTCATGCAATGGGCATGGTATTTACTGATTTTTACTACGGGTATGTGTCACGTATTTGATATAGCTTTTATCTTCTCTGAGGTTAACCATGCTTTCCTAAATAAAATAAATTTAAGTCCTAACCGGGTTCAACTTCCGGGTTTAACTCGGGACTGACCATGAAGAAAAAGTATGGTTAGCGCAGATCCCAAAATAGTCTATCTAATCATTGTTATTTTTGTTAAAACTTAGAACCATTGAGTTGAAAGTATAATTTGCACAGATGATTTGACCAAAACTCAACTGCTTGCGAAAGTAATGCATTTTATGGGAATTGGAGCCCTTGGAAATCCACAAAAACCTTGAATAAGGCAGCTGACCTCGGGAATTGAATCCAACTCTTCAGATTGTGAGGTGGGAGTGAAGGCCTATATAAATGTTGGGCGTCCTTTTGAGAGGGGGTGTAGAAATTCAGGACAGTAAGGCTTCTTTAAAAAAAACTCACATGCATCCATTATAGGTTATCACCTAAATGCATTTTGTTAATTTGTACATGTTCCCATGTGTGTTTACTGTTTTCTTTTCTTCAATACAAAGGATCAATAAATGTATAGTGTGTATGGATGCTACAATTTGTTATCTGTGCATGCATGCATTGTGTTTGCAATTAAAATGCACAGTTAAATTCACATTTGGAGAATGTTACGCGAGCTTGTGTAGTTTGGCATTTCGTGATCAATGTAGTAGCTTATTGTAGATCAAGAAGAATTAGCCCAGCCAAAAACAATAACAGACTTTGAACTTTGCCACCATAAGCACAACACCTTGATATTTAGCAGAATGCACATTTCTTTTTCACACAAGCTCTTGGTAATAAGTTTACGTGAGCGTCTTTGCTCGTGTACCCTTGAAGTAACTTAGTTTAATATCGGTCACTTTTGTTAAATAACTTATCAAAGTGAAATTTTAGTATTTTATTTTATTTCCTTTTAGTGATGTGTCTGATGAGGCCACATGAATAAGACACTTGCCGTATCATGCGGGCTCGTCGTCGCGTTTGCTTGCTAGGTGGGGCAGTGCTATGTTTCTTCTGTTTCACTATTTATTTTCCGATTTTATTGAGCATCCGACCTGAGGATGTGGAAATGTGGAACACTACGCGGGACGTGCGAGTGTTTTTGAGACCTAACAATTACACTGCCATCATCGACAATGTGAATTTCTGTCGCCAAAATTCGGCCCAGAAATCCGATGAAATTTTCCTGTTGATCATCGTTTGCACATCCGCCGGAAATTTTGAACAACGAAAGGCTGTCAGAGAGACTTGGGGTAATATGGAGGCAACTTTTAAGCAGCTAAGCCCAACGATTAAACTACCAGCCAGTGACAGCATAGTTGCAAGTGTCGACAGTGACGGGGGAATAAGATTGAACGACAGTCCTAAGTCACCAATTTCTTATTCATACAACTCGTCTGTTTTGGGGAAATATTCCAATTCCAGTATCAGAGTTGTCTTTCTGATTGGCCGCACCGATAATTCGTCAATTCAGGAATTAATTTACGAAGAAAATTCACAATTCAAAGATATCGTTCAAGAGGATTTTCAAGATACTTACAACAATTTGACGCTCAAGTCGGTCATGCTTCTGAAATGGGTGAACAATACGTGCCCACAAGCACGTTATATTATGAAGGCTGACGATGATACTTTCGTAAATGTGGTTAATTTAGTGGCCTACCTGGAGAGGCACGGCAGGCAGCATTTACTCTTAGGTTGTGTCATATGTGGAGCTTTGCCTGTCAGAAACAGGCGGTCGAAATGGTATGTTCCACGCGGGTTTTACAATGAACGATATTATCCTAATTATTTAACTGGAACGGGATACGTCCTGTCCGCCGATGTGGTCGGCCCACTGTACGCCACAGCCCTGAACACTCCATTCTTCCATTTGGAAGACGTATACATCACAGGCATTTGCGCCAAACGCTTGAAGATCAAACCCGTTGATCATGTGGGATTTTCTTATCTAAAACGCCCTTTGGACTCTTGCGTTTTTCATTTCAGTGTAACTGGACATCACGTGACACCGGCGGACATGCGGACTCTCTGGCAGCAAATGCACGGCAAAACACTGACTTGTGATACGAAAAAAATCAAGCTGAAGAATTTCCATCCTGGGAAATGCTCGTAAATTTACATTTTTTTTTCATGTTTGTAATAATGACTGTGATAAAATTGTGCAATTGTAGGTTATAATGTTTTGGAGTGCACACCAGACTTATGCCAGTGTGCATCACTTGGAATTGCTTTTAGCAATCTTGGAACATTAATTTTATTTTAGGTACTCATGCCAATGATAACTTCTCAGCGGACATTATTTGCAATAATTTTTTATGTGTTGAAATTACGGCATTGCTAAGTCTTATAGAAGCCATTAAGCTCATTTAAAATTACAGAAAATACGAGATAATAATTGTTATAGGCCTACATGATTATTATTAAGACAAACTCATATAGCTATATTGCTAAAATCCCAAGAAATAATTTAGTTTTTGTCGGTATAGATATTGCAATGTCATGTGTGCCAACAAATAAGAAATGCACTTTTTAATGCTAAGTAACTTTTAGCCATTGTGTGTGCATGAAGAAAATTATGAGAAAAGGCATCTTGGATTTCAAGTAATTTGTTGAAAACATTTTAAAAAGCTTGGAAATTGTTTAGACATGGTAAAAAAAAACCTGATCTTGGCAATGTTTATTTAAACATCGATCAATGGTAATTGATAGGTTCCTTAATTTTTTGTAATATTAATAGTTTTATCATGAGCTTTTAAATCTTAGAATACAGGTCTAAAGGATCTGTTGAATAGCTCGTAGCAGTTATTTCATATTTACTATGAAATATTTAAGGTATAGGTAAATTATGAAAAGTTAAATTGGTTGTTTGATTTCTATTGTCTCATATTTTAGTATGACTTGTCACATTTTGAACTTACTGGAAATTATTACCGTACAATGGAATCATGTATACTATATATTGTCGTTTATTTATACTTGTATAGTGTAGAAACAAGCTAGGCTAGAAAAATGGGAAATTTTACTTAGGATAGAGGATGGCTTGTTTTAATAGAAAATCCTGTTGCATAATTGTATTTAAAAGTACTATCTGTTTATAAATACTTCAATTCTAACAAAAACATTGTGCCGTAATTTATGATATTTTATGTTTATGATGAGTTGGTATGTGAGGAAAATTGCATGCCTGCAATCCTAATGAGTTATATATAGAATTGAATGTTTACTCAATAATTAGCGGCTTCTGTTGTGAGATTTGCTTGAATCAGAATAAAGTTCCGAATCCGAGCACACCACAAACTCAAGAAACTGACAAGGTCCAGTCTGAACCTGTTACACGTACACACAGCAGCATAAAGGAGTGGCCACAGACAACTGCTAGAGTGACAGCAGTAGGTATTCAATATAATTTTTAATTAATTTAGGCCCGCGTCTCTCAACCTGGGGGGCGCGCCTCCCTTGGAGGGCGCAGCACGGCTACAGGGGAGGCGCGGGATGCTGGCATCATATGATGCCAGCATCCATATTAGTTAAATTGAATAATTTTATTCATAAAAACAAAAACATTAGCAGAGATTCTGTCTATATTACATTCAATTAGTTTTCTCATTAAATTGAGCAGTAGGACCAAATACTGGACGAGTTTTAAATTTAAATAGGAATGTAGGTACATGTATACGTTCATAGCAACCGATCGAAGAATTGGAATCTTCTTCGGTGTCTGGCCCCTTCGATCGCTGCTTTCGTATTCTGACTGCTCAGTTTATTTTTTATATAATAGGGAATGCTCTCCTTTTTAGGCCTAAATAGGAATTAAAAACGAAGTTGATTCACCTCGATCCTCAAACAAATTAGTTACAGGTTATCAAAACTATAGTTATTTAATAATTAGAGGAAATATTTATATTATCAATGAAAAGTTCCTTTCAAATAAAAGTTCTTCTGTAAATAAAAAAACATTTTTAATTCATAGGAAAAAAAACTAGGAAAAATGTCAAGTGTCATTGGTTGGCCGTTTTCACGCAGATCTCAGAAAAATCCTTAAAATATCTAATGTGGTACATATTATGTGTGCTAAAAATGCATTGATGAAAACAGAGATGAAAATTAAGCATAGAAAACAGAGTGGAATAGAGATCGGCATGGCGTGCCATATTTATTGCCAGCCATGCAACAGCATTAACATAAGCACCACGGCGTTCCCTAGAACAATTCGATGGTCTGAATTTATTTTTCGTTTAAAAAGTATTTAAAATTTAAAATTTTTTATATTACTTATATAAATTTTGACTGTAACATAATGAAGTGGCATCAAGGCAGTATTCCAGAAGCCATTGCCGAGTCTAAGTTAAGAAAAGCCCTGTTCCTAGTCTTCATATCGAGTAAGTTAATGACGGTGTGCAATGTGGGGTGATGCAATTTGCGTAGTGCATACGTCCATAGCCACCATTTAAAGGCTATGATACGTTACAGTAATCTTAGAAAGCCTTGCCATAAAATATATTATATTGCATATAGATCCTTGCGATAAACGATCCACTGTGCATTGTCATTTTAATATTTAAATGCCATTAATAGGTGATAATGATCAGTCTCAACAGATCAATTCAAGTTTAGAAGAGGCTGCAGTCTCAAACAAATTGGGTCCTACATGCGTTGCTATAAAACTTGAAGCCAATAGGTATTTACTAGAATTTATCTAAATCAGAACAGATTTAGATTACTACTATAATTTTGGCAAAATTGATCTATTATTGCAAAAACCAAATAGTATAGTGAAAACATTAATTAAGAATGAGGGTATTTTTACAAAACTTGGAAATTTATGATGTTTTTTGTATTCTCATTCAGTGAAGCCGTCAAGCAGTTCTCCCAAATCTGTATCCTTGCTGTTATAGCATTGCTGATTTTTATTTGATATAATGCTAATTCTTAGTTGTTAATTCACAATTACAAACTGTTAGTGGGTTGCCAAAGCATAGTTCCGGTATCCTACGTATGTTATATTCTTTAATCAATGCAGATCCCGTTGTGGTTATTCCATCCACATTCTTCATTGGTTTGAATGGCATTCCATTAGAAGTAATAATTGAGCCTCTTTCTTCTACGGATCTTTTGGAAAAAGTCAATAAAGTTTTGCAAGTGAGTACTGGTTGGTTAGCTGTTTGTTTGAGGTTGGATAAAGATTGTTGGAGAAATCTTGTGTACATTCATGTGAATGATTTTAATTTATTTAGTTGCATGAACAACAGCAGTTGCAAGATCAAGTGAATGTGCCGCTTGCAAATGCAACCACCCCGGTTGCATCCACTTCAACACTGGAATCGACCGAAAATTCAGCAAATATGGCTAGTACGACTCTGGTAGGACTTACTTTATATTATTTTGTTATTTTCTCAGTAATGTATGATTAAAATTAATATATTCGACTGTAATATATTTAATTTTTATTTTATTTGGCTTAGGATAATTCTCAAAATGCATTTCCCTTGGATGCTCGAGTAGAAAGGTAAGAAAGATTGGCAAATATTTCTCGTTTATACTTTTATTAAACTTTGTAAATATATTGTGCATTTTAGGGCAAAAAAGCTGGCTGTTGATCTAAGGAAACAGAAGCAAAA
>JAQIXP010001117.1:0-20129 GCA_034700285.1 Proteroiulus fuscus | reverse complement strand
TGCTCTCCCCTCTTTAAAAATTCTAGAGCTGCTGGTGAATTTTTAGGGGGGGGGGGGGTGAGAGGGCGCCGATGTGGACCCCTCTAGAGGGTCTTTTCTGCAGATAACTAGGAGGGGGGATTTACGAATCTAACTATGGGGGACTAACCCCCCCTCCCCCCATCACCCTGTAAATAGAACTATGCTAGCACTTAAACTACAAATCAACTGCAGAAAATGCAAGACTTTTTTACAGAGATGGTTTACCAGACCTAAAAGTTTATTGGTATTAAATTTAGAAAAGCTACTGTAAGGGATGACAAAAAAGCGGCAATTTTAAAATATCTAAAAACTTTAAACTGTAGACAGGAAACTTATTCAGAAAGTGTGCATTTTTTTCTAGTTTCTTTACAAACATTCTGCAGATTTTTTTGCACGGTTTTTTTTTCTACAGATGCAGAAAGCGGCATGTCTTGTGCACATAGGCGCATTTTGGGGGGGGGCCCTGGGGGCCCGGGCCCCCCCCCTTGAGATCTGAAATACATAGTAAAATTCCACCGGGCCCCCCCTTGAGATTTGCAATACATTGTAAATTTCCACCAGGCCCCCCCCTAACAGCAGGTCTAAATGCGCCTATGCTTGTGCATTTACAGCATTTTATTACCATTTTTTGAATTAAATTCCTCCATGATGTGTACTGTTTTAAGGTTTAGCTTCACTTTATGTCCGATATATGGCGCTCATAACACTAGAAATGTATTTCCCACAATGCAACACATGGAAACAAGGTCAAGATTCTCGGGGAGCCAACTTCGGATAGATTTACAAATTCATTTATATTTAAATTTATTTAAAGAAAATGCCTGGGAGTAGAAGTCGTTCACGATCGCCCGTTATTTATAGAAGAGGTCTGTCTAATAGCTCAGTTATTCAAAACAATATTGGAGACCCCTTAATCTTTATAAATAATTTAATTTCAGATAGAGTCAGAAGGGAGATCCGTTCAAGGTCCCCCAGAGAGCGGGATAGGTTTGTCCCAGGTGATAGGGACAGAGAGCGCGATAAAGACAGAAGAAGAGGTATATAATAAATATATATATTTAAATAAAAAAACCTTATCTAATTTGGTGAGGCGTCAATCAGTAGCGAATCTAGACTTTTGTTGAAGGGGGGGGGGGGGGGGGGGACGGAGTCATGGTTCCCCCCTTTGCCCGGCTCTGCCACTGGGCTATTCTGGCTAAATCTAAATCTAGGTGGCTATGAGCAGAGTAAAGCATGATACGAAATAATTTCTAGTCTTCTGGAACTAGACTAGAATCTTCCATGTAGACCTACATGGAAGATTCTAGTAGTCTACCGGTATGTACTTTGTATAAACTAGGTGTCTGATGGTATTATATCACTGATCATATCCTTACCAGGCTACGAGCCTCTAGTGGGCGTGACCGATTTTTAGTGGTGCTGCTCAGGCATTCGCCTGTAGGGACCATGCGTAGAATGTCGCAAAAACCCAAGTCAAACTAGCTGACATTGGGAATTAAATCTGGGCCTCGGCCTAAATGCTAGGCAGTATAAAAGCTAATCATTCAGCTACTATAGCTTAGTCATTTGCTGTGCCAGTATTTGAATGGCCTAAAGCAACATACTAGTACTTACAATGTTAGTAAACACGTTGCACTCATCAGCTTCTGATAAGCTTAATTGTACGTTTACACATTATTTATTCCTGTTTGATTTTCGTGTAGATCGTCATAGGAACAGTCGATCGCGGTCACGAACTCCACCAAGAAAGCGTCGATCAAGGTCCTTTGAATTTTATGCAGATTTTTCAGCTTAAAAATGGATTAAAATATTGTATTTCCACCTTTTTTATTTATCAGATCAAGATCACCGAGAAGACGTAGGTCTAGATCACTATCTCATGATCGATCAAGATCAAAGGATAAGACCAAAGAAAGTAAAAGCACAAAATCACAACTGCAAGAAAGGCCACAGATCACTGGTTAGTTTATTTTCATATTCTGGTAAATCACAAGATTTAAATTGGATTTGGTTTTATTTTAACTTTAGTCATTAAATCATATAGGCCTACTAGAAGTTGTAGTTTTGTGTAGTTCTTGAGATTAAACTTGAGAAACTTGAATTTAGTCCAAGTATTAGAAAGAAATGTAATTTAAAATAAGCCTACATTTAAATTTATCAAAATTTAATGAATCATTCCAAAAACTAAATAGAAAATATACAAAAATATCTGTACGAAATATCTGTTAACTAGAAATCAATTAGCAAATATTATTATGCCATGTAACATGTTATTTTATATGAAAAAAGATTTTTATTATTTTTTTGCTTTATTTTACATTAGGAATGTTATTTCATATCGTTATATTTGCCAAACATAGGCTACTTTTTATATATTAAAATTGTTGCTGGTTTGTTAGATGCCGATTTAGAAGGTAAAACCGAGGACGAAATCGAAATGATGAAGTTAATGGGATTTGCAGGTTTTGATACCACGAAAGTGAGCACAATTCTGCATGATATCTAATTTCCTTGTTATTCTTTTCAAATCTGTTTGATTCTAAATTCTTTACTTATTTTTTCAGGGAAAACATGTTGTTGGAAATACCTTGTCTGCCGTTAATACAATCCATAAGCGAAAATACAGGTAGAACCTACTTGTAGTTTCATTTTATACATTGTGTGAAGCATTACAATTACTCAACCTTAAATTTAATTATATTTTACAGGCAATATATGAACAGAAAAGGTGGTTTCAACAGACCATTGGATTTCGTGGCATAATTTAAATATTTAACTTCTATCAATTTTGCACTTCAGAAAATATGTCGTAATAGTAACGTGTTATATTGTTTTCTTTATCTGTGGTAATAAAACTGACTTAAAAATCTCAACATAACTTTTAGTTTATGAATTTTTTTTCTCATTTTCTCATCATTCATTAGCACAATGGAAATATCGATTTATACATATTTTAATTGTCAGGTTGTACTATTTTTAACTATTTATACATTACATTTGCAAAAAGGATTTTCCAAATGGCAACAATTTAAAGAGAAAAAAAGATACCTAAATATTTTTTTACAATAAATTTTGAGATAATATTGGGTGTTCCTTATAAGTTATTACATTTTCACGTTAGAGGGCAGTACAAGCGGCAAGACAAAATGGCGGCGCGCTTGGTTTTATTTGCTCGTGGTAAGTTTTTAAAAAATTGTTTTCTTCTTGATAATTATATGAAATGAAGTTATTAATATTTAAAATATTATTACTTAGCCTTAGGCCGAGCTAGTGAGTCGATGAGCCAAATTGCAAATGCATCTCAAAGCCGTGCATCTCACATTTTAACCCAAGCTGTTAACCCTAAATTTGTCAATTTGCAAGTTTTTGGAAGAAATCTCAGCTGTTTATTTCCAAATTGGAATTACGGGGCTAGCTGGCAAACCAACAAATTCACCTCATTTACCGCTGCTGACAAGAGGTAAGTTAGCTAAATTAATGGACCATGCATGTTTTCACGTTCTATAGTTAATGATAGCGATTCATTAAATGTGCGCATGTTTTTTAATGAGTTCTAGTTTACTCCTGCAAGCATCAAATTTGCAACCTCTTCTCAACGTGCAGCCCCATCGAAATCACGTCCGCTTTTCAATGAACAAGGGCAAACGTAAGACAGTGAGAGCTGCTGTAAAACGATTTTACAGATTGGAATGGGGAGGTTGGATAAGAACCAAAGCAGGAAGAACCAGTAAAATGTGGAAGAAAGGGTGGAAGCGGCGAAAGAGGTTGCGACAACACGTGTTTTGTAATTCAACACAGAATCAGCTGCTCAATCACATGTCAACCGATTTTTGGAAGAGGCCTAAGTACTATGTCGATGATCCTTACGAGCCGTATCAAGTTAGGCACGGAGTGTACAGACGGGCACCACGCAATCCGTATTAAAAGGAATTTATAATAGAGGTAGGACACTTTACCTGTAACCAATTCTAGTTTATAATTAAATTTGTGAAAAAGTCATAATCTGAATCCGAAGCTTTCACCTGAATATGCATTCATTGACTCGTACCGAGAAATAAGTGGCGTGACTTGTCCATGATAATTTCCATGTACACCATGGAAAACAAAATGTACTGACTCATGAATCAACTATAAAATTAGATATTAGAAGTGAGATAAATGCGTTAGCTAATATGTTGTGAACTGGGATGACATATTCCTGGCCATATGACGATGTTAATGAATGCATTTTTCTCCCTTATTTACGTTTTCCTTATGTGAGATTATTTGTAATTTAATCTTTATGGGTAATATCAGAGTATTCAGTTGCTAAGAAGACTTCTCCCACATAAAATGACAACATTATCACATTAAATAAACAAAATTGTGGTGATTTGTGGCAATATTTTGCAAAAAGTTCAACTAAACTACTACTGGATTTACGCATCAGACATTTAGACTGCATGCAAAGTTTTAACTAAAGTTCACATATTTTTTTTTTCAAATTATTGTTAAGAGTTACATTGCATTTTTGAAATGTTTAATTAGTTTTTACACTATGAGTCGTATATTCAGTGGATATACAAGGGCCGCTCCAAACGTTTTGGGGTTGCCTCCACAAATAGAATAAAAAGTCCTTACAGAAATTGGAAACAGATCTCTAATTGATCTAATTGATTGGGACGTCACAGCCTTTAGTCATTGATTGGGTCATTTCAAGCTGACATGCATTTGTTGACTTTTGAAACACATGTAGTCCTTTATTCATATCATATTTGCAATAAGATTTTTCGAAATATCGCATTTTTTCACTTCATAGAACAAAATTTCAAGAATTTATTGATAGGATTTAATTAAAAATGATACATTAGTGTTTACACCGAATTTCATAAAACGAAATTCCAGTCATTTAATTGGATGTAGGCTACTCCAACCGAAGTTTGGTGGGGTTTTTTTTGTAAATCATCCAAAAATGTTGTGATAGCTTTGGAGTTCAGCATTAGCTGCTTCCATGTTTACAAAATTAATATTACAGCAATAATTTTTCTCTAAATTTACACTTTCCACACTTGCTCACACCACGGTAAGTTTTAGACACCAATTTTGAAGTTGGGTAGTAGTTTGATTCAGATGGATGTCAGTAGTTGCTGATATAAAAAATCTGTCAGAATTTTATTCCACATAAACTCAATATTAAAAATATTAATGTCCAATAGTGATCGAATTACATTTAACAATGGTTAGCTTCAACGATTTACAAAAACATTAGATCATTTTAAAATATAGCAGTTTTTCCTTTCTCTGGGGCTGTAACCATTTTTTCTGGCGATTCAGTTGGTACTTTAGGATAGTCGAAAAGTTCCTGTTGATCGGATTCGTCATTCGATCTTGCCGGTTGGCGATATCCAAAATTTGGTGCCTCATTATCTTCGGCGTTCATTATGTCTTCCAGCTCTCGTTCCAATTCAGAAACTTCAAAGTGAGGGTTCAGAGATTTCCCCAAAATTTCCTGCAACTCTTCTTGCGTCTCAAGTGTCTGAAAGACAAAAGTGATCGCCGGTGAGAACGAGATAACAAATTCAAAAATAATACATAAAAGGTAGAAAACATTTTTACTTCTTGAATTTCAGCCATTGTTTCATCCACTTTATCCAAATCCAAGCCACCCTCCTTTTGGCCGAATTTAAATGCATTCGATCCAGCTTGAAGAGCATCCAAAACCTTAAAAATAATATACGATTGAGGACAAGTGCTGACAGCATAATTTTGAGAATGAAAATAGCTTTTTTTTTTCTAAGAGACTTACGGCTGTATGGGTACCGACATCTTGCAGTTGATTTATAAGCATTTCAATATTTTCTAGACTATGCTCCTTCTTCGTTAATTGTGTTTCTGCTTGCTTCTTTTTCTGTAAAGCTGCTTTGGCCTGAAAAAAAGCAATACACATTTCAAGCTAAAATTCATAACTAAATATTAGTTCAAATTTTTGACAAAAATATAATGCTTACAAGAGATCGGGCACCCATCTTCAGGTGATTCTTGGCTTCCATCTTAAATCTGTAATAGAAAAGCAAAAAGCTGCATTAGCATTTCTTTGCCAATATGTCAATGGAAGATGTTCAATTTTTATAAGATTTAATCACTTTTCAACTTCCGATTCGTGCAGACTTATCTGGTGCTCGAGAGTCTTTTTAACCGTGCGTAATCTGTAATGAGGCAAATATTTTTTTTTAAGTACTGCAACCTCTAGCAGTGAACTGGGAAATTATGGGCTTGGTGGGAGGACTTGAGCATGGGTTTGCTTGAAAGAGAACTTTTTTAAACTCAATCTTAGTATAAAGGTACAAAACTAATCAATTTTTATTCCTTTAAATCTAGATTATTCGGCCCAGAAATAGTGATTTATTAAATTGCAATTTCTGAAAAATTAACATTTTACGCATCAAATCTGGATTTCGGTCTAAAAATCATGATTTCTAAATTCACAGTACAACTGTACCATGTAAATTTCTATATTTTGGGCCATAAAAAAGTAATATTTTAGCATTGGCAATCATACATTTCTATGATCAGAAGTCAGAGGTTGTCTGATTTCCATGTGGGCCTTCAAATTTTTGCTATATTACAAATGAAATTGACCTAAGTAGGTAAAATTGGCCAAATTCTTAAGTGTAATATAGTGAAAACTGGTGCATTTTCAAAATTTATTTTGCTGACTAAGTCTTTAGTACAAGTGAAGTCATGTACTGTAAGCATATTTAATAAATGAATAACCAAGAAGTTATAATTTTCATCCAAAAAGTCATATTTTTGGGATTGAGCAGTCAATAGGCACCCTATTATAGTGTATTGATATCAAGTTGAATTGAATGTTGTTATTTTTTACATACCGCACCATGGCCTTCTCCGATTGATTCAGTTGTGAGGACTGCTCGTTTAAATTACTAATAAACTTGACGACCTGCAAAAGAGGGGGGAAATGTAATTTGAATATGATAAGGAGAAAAAGTTCTGATGTTTACTAGAAGTGGGCAATCACCTTGTCTTCTTGCTCTTTGTGTAAGGTTAGTAGTTTATCCTTTCTTAAGAGCAGCAGACATAGCTCTAAATCCTTTTCACTTCGGCAGATATCGCGACAATGTTTGGCTAGGCTGGCGAAAGCGACAGTGTTATCTTCGTCACCCTTTTCTACCAGACTTCTGTGTCGATCTAGGATGGCATCCGCTTTATTCTGTAAACAAAATGGTGTCTTGTTGGCAAGGGAGAATACAGGGGGGGGGATTATGGGCAATGGGGGCAACTGCTCCCCCCTGCCTCAGCCAGCAAAAATTGCTGTCTAGTCTATCCAGAGAGAATTGCCCCATCCTTCTGTAATATGCGATTGTTCCCACCTCCTTGGCAAAATCCTTTATCCGCCCCTGCATGTTGGATTATGGGACGACATAGACAGCTGATCAGGTTTAAAAACTTACTCTAAGAACGTTTATATTGACAAACTCCAAATTGTTGTTGTCCTGCTCTGGCCAAATCGTATTGCTTATAAGGGTCCAGGAGTAGCTCAAAGGCCTTTTAAAAAAAATATCGAACGACCAACTCATCCAGCCTGGTTCTGAAGTGGACTTCAGAAATGACGCTAGTGTCATAAGTTCGCCTTGCCTAAATTAAATAAAATTTTGAAACATGTTGCCACTACAACCACTTGACAGAAGATGTCTCAGAATACCTAGTACCTTTCCATTTCTTTTGTAACAGTGTTAAGCCCTCTTGGCGTTCTCCCATTTCTACTAAAGGCATGACGAATAGAAGACACAGAGAAGGTAGCATGATTATTTTCTTGGCACCAGTCGTTAAGAAGCTGCTTCCAAAAATTTAATTTTGCATCCCAATCATTAGGATTCACATCTCTATTGCGAAAATCTGAAAACATGGCATTCATCCTGACATCGTCATCCCAATTTGGGGGAAGGTAACCCTTTCTCAATGGTGTTGACGTTTTAGCCATTGTTTATTACTTTACATTAACTTAGCTTTACTTATTAACAAATTAAGCTTACTTTTCAAATAATAGTAATAATTAACAAAACATCACAGCACATCACCTCTCTCTCGAAAATAAACAGGTGATTTATTTCATTTTGCACGTCGGCCTAGTTATATAGTAATCCTTCTTTCCTGGAGCGCCGTAATTAGCACTCGTTTGCCGCCATTTCTATTTTATTGTCATAATTCTCTGAACGGTGTTGTTTTTTTCTTTTGTTTTTCTTGTTTACGTTTCCACGGAACCGTTTGAACGGTTTCTGTGGAATCACTAAATCTCGTGTAAAATGTATATTAAACAGGTATGTATGTATTCTTACTTATCATCAATAGTTGTTAATATATGGAGCGGGTGATTCTGGATCCCAAGAATAAATTGCCATGGTACCGTATGCCCTGGGTTCTGTGCTTGACTTTGACTCAAAGTTGTATTTTGATGTTTTCTCACGTCATGTGCTTGCATTTAAAGCCCCAGTGAAACGTATTAATATCTGCCGACTGCAGAAACCAACTATACTGATGTACATGTATTGTTGCAAGTGCTATGCTGCATGACATAATGTACGTTCAAGCTTGGTCCAAGCACTGATATCCCCAGTCTCGATCATTTAGACTCTTATCCACCTTATGTATAAGAAGAATAAGAAAGATGGAGCTCGAGGCTTGTACGTGCATATTTCAGAGATGCTTGCGCAAGTTTGCAAGGGAAAGTCATGCTAAACTGGTCCAAAGCAGAAAAAGAATCTTGTCAAATTTGACATCGACATTTGACATGGTTTAAACCATGTCAAATGTCGATGCCTCTGATCATCTAACCTGCTGTTAGTTTTTAAACAGTTGCAATTCTGGCTAAATCTTTGCTGTAGTTAAATTGCAGTAAAATAGTTGCCTGATTTTTTGAATTTCATAAGTTTTACAAAACAAATTGCAATGTAAAACTGCATTGCACTACATTCCTGAAAATAAAATTTATTATTGAATTTGTTGTTTGTTTAGGAATGAAATTTTACTAGCACTGCTTTGTTTCATAAAAATTTCTGAAATTTAAAAGTCTTGCTACTATCTTATTGCAGAAAGTAATCCAGGAACAAGTTTCTCCATCAGTTCTAAGGGGATAGGGTGGGGGGAGTCCCTCTAAACGACCCTCTGTCTAATTTAAGATTATACGAACCTTACTTTTGGCTAAAGGTGAAGTACCGGCGTACCTTCAATACCTTCAAAATTCTGACATTTGCCTTCAATTTTTATTTTGTTGAGCCATTAGGCCTATTTATTTTTGCCTTCAATTATAGCTTTATAAATAATTTTCACTTAGCCATCTGACAAACCATGAGAGCATGTTACATTTTTGGTCTAATGTGAAAAATTTGAACACATAAAAATGTGGTCCATTTAATTTTATTTAGGTGATTATACAAGGGTTTCGAAGTTACAGGGAACAGACTGTAGTAGAGCCATTTGACCCTGGCCATAATGTTGTTGGTATGCTGCCTTCCATGCGGTTAATTTTTAAATATTTTTTTTATTTTCTGAATACTTCAGTGTTTTTTTCCTCTTTCATTAGTTGGCCGTAATGGATCTGGAAAAAGTAACTTCTTTTATGGTACAAATATTTTTATAGTTTATTTAACAAAGTACTTTATATTAAGAATGATTGATACTAATTCAAAATGACCAATTAGCCATTCAGTTTGTACTGAGTGATGAATTTTCCCACTTGCGGCCTGAGCAGAGGCAAGCCCTGTTACATGAAGGCACTGGCCCAAGAGTCATATCTGCTTTTGTGGAAATTATTTTTGACAACACCGACAATCGTCTTCCGGTGAATTGCTTTCTCTTTTATTTCAATTATTGACACATGCATATAAGAAATAACATGGTTTTGTGTTTGTATGCACAGATTGAAAAAGAGGAAGTTGTATTGCGCCGTGTTATTGGTTCTAAAAAGGACCAGTACTTCCTCAACAAGAAAATGGTGACGTAAGTGTGAAAATATCTCCCTGGTGTTGAAATCTCATCACACTTTTAAATGGAGTATGACTTCTCTGCTATGTTCATATACTAAATATCTTAATATTGACATTTCATAGGAAATCTGATGTGATGAATTTGCTGGAAAGTGCTGGGTTTTCTCGTAGTAACCCGTACTATATTGTCAAACAAGGAAAGGTAATGCAGACTTTAAATTTATTTTTATATGAATGGAATGAAAGTTATTATTTTATCCAAACAGATCTCATCTGAATGTATTACAACTTTTTAGTGTATTTAAATTTATTATTTTCGACAGATAAATCAAATGGCAACTGCCCCAGATTCACATCGTCTAAAGCTGTTGCGTGAGGTGGCTGGCACGCGTGTATACGATGAAAGGCGCGAAGAAAGCAAAAATATATTGAAAGAAACGGAGGGTAAACGAGAAAAAATAGAAGACTTGCTTAAGTACATCGAGGACAGGCTTAAAACGCTAGAAGAAGAGAAGGAGGAACTGAAAGAATATCAGAAATGGGATAAAATGAGACGGTAAAATATTGCTTTTTAAAAGGTGATTAAGGCTAACAAGGCAGTTATCCTGATTTATTTGGCTTATTAGGGCGTTGGAATATACCATTCATGATCACGAACTTAAGGAAACGAGAAAAAAGCTAGATGAGGTATTAAATTGAATTATTTTTTTTAATAATTTCTGAAACCTAAACTAACACAAATCTCATTATTGTCTTTTAGCTTGAGCATCGACGGGAGGACAGCGGCAATTTGACTGAAAAGCTTCGAGAAAAACTGCAACAGGCTATCGAGAAAATTAAAGTCAGTTTTGCTTTTATGTTGGTAATTTTTGGTAAAGAAAAGTTGACTCGCAATGTGTAACAATCTTAGGGCTTGGGAAAAGAGCTGCGGGATATTAAGTCCAAATTCCAAGCTTGTAAGGAGGAAAAAGAGAATCTAGGAATAGAGCAACAGACCTTGGTTCAAGATAAAACAAAACTTGAACTTCAGATTAAAGATTTAACTGACGAAGTTGAAGGCGATAATAGTTCAAAGGTTGGTGGACGTTATAGCCATGTTTCAAGTACCATTGTTTGTTTATTCTTCCGTATTTCTTTTCTTATTTATTTGCCTGCATGGAATTTCAGAAACGAGCAGAAAAGGAGTTGGAACGACTCGAAGAGACGATTGCCCAAAAGATGTCAGTACTCGAAGATCTGAGACCTCAGTACGAGGCTCAGAAACAAAGGGAGGAAGAATGCACAAGAGAGTAAGTAAAACCAATTTTATATTCATTAAGTAATGGAGTGGGATTGCTGATAAGAATGTTACAGTTTTTTTTGTTCAATTTAATTTTGCAGGCTTGCACTGAAAGAGCAGAAGCGTAAAGAACTGTATGCCAAACAAGGCCGAGGAAGCCAGTTCACGTCAAAGGACGAGCGAGACAAATGGATTCAGAAGGAATTGAAGTCGCTTAACCGAGCCATTAGGGACAAAAAGGAACAGGTAAGGGCCCTGAAGCATTAGTGTTGAAAATACTTATAAATTGCTTATATAATCTCCTTCCATCCCTGTTAGACACTTAAATATGATCTAAAGTCATTGAACCACTTATATGTTCACTAAAAAAAATGCTTTTCTAGATTGAACGTCTCCAAGAGGACCTGCAGCGCGATGGAGAAAAGAAAATCGAACTTGAGACTAAAATTGAGGTAAAACGTTGATATCTAATCTCACACTTACTGTAATTTATTGCCAAACTTGCTTGTGGGGAGAACCTAACAAATCCACAGCTAAATTGCTATAACTTGTGGGACACACCAGTGGTTCAGAATCTGTTTAGTTGGTTTTGCTAGTATTTGACAAGGAAGCCAACTATTGTTTCAGGAATTAACTAAAGAAGTGGAGAACCATCGAATAAATATCGATTGCCAGAACAAAAGTTTTTATGAAATGAAGAAGAAGAAAGATTCACTGCAAAATGAACGGAAGTAAGAATGACAGCAAAAAAAGTTCCTGCTTGCATTTCCTATACGATTCTCAATCTTGTTGCACTGGTACGGTGTGTGGTAGCAGCTTGCTGAAATAGACACGTTCATTTTACATGCATCTTTATAGTGGTGTCTTGGTGAAGTTTTTTTCCTGTCTTGCTGCTTATGGTGTGGTTCATTTTGCATTGTCTGTAATCAGAAATTATGATTCTGTTAGCGTATTACTCTTATTATAATTCTGCAAAAATAATCTAGAAAAAAAAGTATCCTATATGCAAGTCTAGTTTATTTGACCTAGATTGTGGTGTAGAAATGTTGAATTTTTCAATAATCGTAGTTTTAAAAATAACGATTTTGGTAAGACGGTTTTGGTTCAGATTTTTTTTGCACATTATATGGTGATAAAGGTCACAAGATGCCTGCATTTTTTGTTAATAAATCCATTAATGTTTGCATTTTGCCACTGGAAGGAAGTCAAGACAACTAGCTTATCTGTTTTGTGTCCTTTATAGCTTCCCTATATTTGCATGCTGCTTACGGGAAACCCTGTATTTAAATGTCAAATAAGGATGTGGGTTTATGGCGAATGTAAAGAAAGGATTGTCCAATTGTGAAATGCTCAGTGATTGCGGATTTGTAAATGATCCTGTGTAGGGCTGTGTAATGAATAGCTTTTCCGAGATTAGATTATTTGACCCCAAAATGATTTTTAAATTTCCAATTTCTGAAAAATTCAGATCTTGCATCACAGTCTGGTTTATGGTCTAAAAGTCAGGATTCGTATCACAATTATGGCAACTTTATTTCTAACCTAAAAATCATGATTTCTTAACTCACACTTCATGCAATTTTCGATTTTGGTTTCAAAAATGTTTATTGTTTTGCCATGGAAACTAGATTTGAAATATATCATATATTATTGTTTCAAATGATTATAGTTGTAGGGTTTGAACACGAAAGCCAATGCATTTTCTCACTTGGCTCGAAATAAGTAATTAATTAATTATGTAAATGTTTTGCTGAATAATTCAGAAACTGTCTACCGTATTGTGTATTTTGATGGTCCTCAAGATTTCCTAAAACATGAAATATTACCGAGGATTGCAAGTTAACAAATCTGCTTGCAACTTTCCATAATTTAAGCATTTTCATAATACTGTAGGCCATAGGCGTACTCGGGGGAGGGGAAGGGGTCAAACACCCCCCTCCCCCCCATAGGATCTAAAATTATATAGGAATCTACCCCATAACCTCTGTCTGTTCTTCCTCCCTCCCCCCCTTTGATAAATCATAGTTACACCACTGCATTTTACTGTTGTTTGTGCTCGTTTTAGCAGTCACCAGCATGACTATAATTTCTCTAGCTTGCTTGCTTGCATGTTTCAGAATAACGAGCGGGAAATAGGTGTATTACAGAATGAAATATTAGAAGCTAGTCACGACATGTCCAAATCAAGCTTTCTATATGACTCATTACTGTATCGGCAAAAGTAAGATTTGCTGCCATCCAATTGCTAAGCTTGAATTTATGAAATGCTTGCACAGCCAATCATTAATGTTTGTTCTAGAAATTTTTCGAAAGTTTTTGCCACTTTCTTTAACCTCACTGTAACACACTTTTATTATTTGTCATCAAGCGAACTGTGGCGTCAGGAGAATGCGATGCAACAGAGTCTTGCCAGTTTAAAGGAAGAACTGGCCAAAAAGGAACAAGGGCTTCGATCCATGACTGGAAAGGTCAGTTTTTGGCACATTAGGCTTTGATGGCACATATTGCGTAAGATATTTATTACACTGTCATTCATTTACCCTCAATATAGTCAATCTTAAATGGCCGCGATAGTGTTCGAAAAGTTCTGGAAACTTTCAGGGAACGTGGGGGCGCCCAGGCTCAGATTGCTAGCAGCTATTTTGGACTGATGATCGAGAATTTTGACTGTGATAAGACAATTTACACGGCCGTCGAAGTTACCTCCGGAAATAAGTAAGCCATTTCATTTTCAATTTTTAAATGTCTTGTTTGTCAAATGAAAGGGGCTCCATTTATTAGAACAAATATGGTAGATATGGCTGTTGTGTAAAATGTGTACTTTTAATTAGTTAATGCCATAGCCTATAATATCTATTTTCACGGTTTCCTCTGTTGACTCTCATTTACTATAAATATTATCTACTATTCAATTATTTTTAAACTTGAATTAACATATTTATGCACGATACTAAGGCAGAGTTCATTCTGAGCTTGAATGTCAGTGGAAATTCCAACCAAGACGAGAAGTTCAGGGAAAATTAATAAGGCTAATTATGTACTATGTTAACTTTACTGAAATATAATACAACATCCAGATTTTGTCATAATCTTCTATAAATGTTTCAGTTTATTTTAAGAGATTGTAATCCCATTTTCACTGGTTGGATTAAACAATAGAGACCGAGATAGCAAGAGACAGTGCACGGTGGCAGAATTTTACACTTTTCATTTGCCCATTTTTGTTACTATAGTCTATCTCACATAGACTTGACAGCTATCCAAGCAGTAGCTACAAAGCGCTTCTCCACTTCCTGCACGGGGGAAGCTGAGAAACGCTTTGTAGCTACTGCTTGGATAACTGCCAAGTCTATGTGAGATAGACTATTGGTGAGCTGCTTCCGTAGAAAATTTGCATATTATTAAAGGTCAAAGTTTATTAATTTAATTGAAAGTTTGGAATGAATATAGGATATTTTCTCGCATAGTCACAGCTACACAAATCTCTTATTCTTGGAAAATATGAAAATGTCAGGGAAGTTTGGGCAACATCAAAAAGTCTGGGAAACGTTTGCATTTTATATAAGTCTGGGGAATTGGTTCTTAGCAACCTCCAACCCTAATTTATTTAGAATATTTCTTGTCAATTTAAAATTGAATATTTGGCGTAATATAGTTTTTCAACGTATCAAATTTACCAAATTATTGTATCTAAATTCAATAATCCAGTCCAACCGCACTGCCCCTTTTATTTTATTTTGTAAGAGGAAGATAGTGAATGATTCATATTCTTAAGTGAATTTGCAGCAATAGGTTGTTGATTTTTGAGCAAATCTTAGTGAAAGATTCACCTTGTTGCTTATTTTTGGATTCCTATTTCCAAAGTTTTGTATTCCTTGGCATTACATCAATCACTTGCAGTCCCTATCTGGCATTATTTGCAAATATTGTTAGTAAATTTGTTTAATTATTGAGCATTTCAGCAGAGGGCGTCACATTTTAACGTGAGTTAATATGAGAGTGATTAAAGTCCACGTGTAGGGGTAGAAAGCGTACTGCCCAGGCCATTTTTTAGTTGTGCTGTCTAAATATTTTTCGAGAAAAGTCACGAAAGAATCAACTGAATTTTTGTAGTTAGTGCTGAGTATGAGTTTGCTTATTATCATTTTCACTTAGGCTGTTTTATCACATCGTTGAATCTGATCGAATTGGGACTAAGATACTGCAAGAGATGAATCGTCAGAAATTGCCAGGGGAAGTGACTTTTATGCCTCTCAACAGGATACAAGTTCGTGATACCCCTTACCCACAAACAAATGTGAGTTTTAATCAATCACCAATCATCGTTATTCCTCGTTTTCAAGTAATGTCTTGAGCTCTTCTAAGATTTACAATTTTTTTTTTTAAATTATTAAGGATGCCATTCCAATGATCAGCAAACTTTCATTTGAACCCAAATACGAAAAGGCAATGCAGTACATTTTTGGGAAAACTTTAATTTGCCGTAATCTCGAAGTGGCCACGCAGCTGGCACGAACAACTAACCTTGACTGTATCACACTCGATGGTACTTATTTTTATTTAATTTGTTGGTGTGTGTATCTTGCTGCTTATGTGTGATACGGGCTTGTAATTTGCACGTAACAGGTGATCAGGTGAGCCACAAGGGTGCTCTGACAGGCGGCTATTTTGATACTCGACGCTCACGTCTGGAAATGCAGAAGGGTCGCACCCAACTTCTCAAGGAGGTGCAACAACAAGATACGCAGTACGATAGTCACCGTGAAAAATTAAACAATATCCTTTTTTTTATAAATATTTATCTTGTTGGTCTCTCTGATTGTTGGTTTTTCTTTGTGGTTGGGGGCTAGTTCTATTCCATTAGCTAACTGATTGTTTTCAGGAGTTTCCATTATAAACATATTTACTTAACCCATTATTGCACTTCTCGAAAAAGAAATCAACCAAATTGTCAGTGAAATGCAGAAAACCGAAACCAAAAACAGTAAAAACAAGTAAGCATTTGTGTAAATGATATCAGGCTGCAAGGGATAATTTTTATACAAAATAACAATTTATTGAGGGGGTATGGTGGTGCTTCATTTGTCCAGTATTTTGGAAAAGTCACTTAAATTCACCTAAAATTTCCAACAGTCTTTTAAAATCCTCATCCACACTTTAGCATGGTGCCTTTAGCATGAAATTCATGCAAAATCCCCAAAAATCACAGATTTCATTGTAATTCCAAAATTCACTCAAAATGTTCAAAATTCCTTTAAAATTCCACTTCAAAAATGATAAGAAAATGCCATTGAAGGCACTGTTATCAAGAAGTTGATGTAAAATTACTTTCAAATTCCATTCTAATGTCCAAAATTATCTGTAATGTTGCTCTCATTGCTATAAGTAACCAATAATATTATATATTAATATAATTTATTTTGTAAATATTTCTTAAAATATTTGTTTAATGTTTTAATGCTGTAAATAATTTAGGGATGTGTTTGACAAGTTGAAGGCTGACATTCGTTTGATGAAAGAAGAGCTTAGTGCCATTGAGCGTTCAAAGCAGCCTAAGGTAAGTCCGAAAATTGTTAAAAATACCTTGTACATAAATATTTCTTCTAAAATCATTTATTTCAATCCATTAAAAGGAGAGAAGTTTAGCTAGCTTGGAATCAAGCTTAAAGACAATGGAGAGTACCGAAGAGTCACTGCGCAGCGAATTGCAACAGGAACTGTTGTCCCAACTCAGTGTCGCGGATCAACGGGAAGTCGATAAATTGACAGACGACATCAGACGTTTGACCCAGTCCAATAAAGAAGCTTTCAGCGAAAGAATGAGGGTACTGTGTGAAGAATCCATCGATTGCACAGTCACCATTAAACCTAGAAGCCATTAAGCAGAATTTGCATGCAAAAAACAAAACAGAAAAAAGTTGAAATTCCTTTTCTGGTGAAATTGTATGTGACAATATTATCATTGACAGCATTTGGAAATATCGATTTAAGGAATCCACGTTTTGACTTTAATTTAAGATGAACACGTCACAATATTTTGTTTTAATCATAATTTGAACACATTGTCGCCTCAAATAGGTGGATAAAAATTTTCATTGCTATGTGCTGATGGCATCATCATTGATGTCATAGCAAGCTTGCTAACAAGTAAAGTTTGCCATTTTTCCCCACTTTGGTTACTTTTCTGCAACAATCTGCTTTGTGGATTCTTGGCTTTACTTATGCTATCAGAATTTACTGATGTTATTATATGTTCTAATTTAGCTCGAAGCTGAGAAAAACAAGCTCGAAAATCTTCTTTCTAATAATTTGATGAGAAGGAAGGAAGAGTTGGTGGCAGTACGTGTCTTATCTTCATTAATAAATCCAAAAAAATACAGAGTAGGCCTGGACCGTTTTCCAATTATTATTATACTGTATTATTAGGCACTTCAAGAGATATCCGTCGAGGATCGCAAGCGACGGTTGGACAATAGTAGCACCGAACTCATTTCAGTAAATAAACGCATCGACGATGTCAATCGAAATCTAAAAGGTGC
Organism: Proteroiulus fuscus; assembly: GCA_034700285.1. Taxonomy (NCBI): domain Eukaryota; kingdom Metazoa; phylum Arthropoda; class Diplopoda; order Julida; family Blaniulidae; genus Proteroiulus; species Proteroiulus fuscus. The sequence goes on along the minus strand of JAQIXP010001117.1, from coordinate 2,307 downwards.
TTTAATAGTGTTTCGAGCTGCTGCCAAATTAGTACATCTAAAATTACAATTTCTGTGTTTTCTGCTTCAGATTTGGATAAAAAGTTTGAGCGTTTCAATCACGAACAACGATCAGTTCAACAAGAACTGGAGCATTGGAAAGCACAAGAGCGGGATAGTCAAGAAAAGCTAAATGAAGATTCTAAGGATTTGGAGAAATTGGCCAGCAAGCAGGCTTTACTGTTGAAAAAGGTCATTTCTTGTGTTTTTAAAACAGGAAACATCGTGTAGACATTTTTTTCAAACATTTATTTTTTTGCTGTCTCTTTCTGGGGTTTGTACAGAAAGAAGAATGCACGAGGAAGATTCGTGAACTTGGTTCTCTTCCGGCTGATGCTTTCGATAAATATCAGAATCTTTCGTTGAAGCAGGTACGTTGCCGTGTTATGTTTTATAATAAAATCAAGACTTGCGTCTGTCCATTTGTCACAAAAATGGTGCCAAAATCTGTCAAAGTTTAGAGAAAACTGAATGAAATTGCCTTATGTCTGATTGATTGATGCTAGTCCAGCGTAAAGAACGCGTTCTTAGTCCTCTAGCCATATAGCAAAAACATTCCAATACTACACAATACTAAACTTTAGTAGACCATTCAAGGATTATTGCTGAAAACAAAAAGAGTAAACTAAGAGGTTACTAGGTAAACTCGCGTGGTGAGTTGTATGTGCAAGCTCACACTTTCCATTTTTCCGATATGAATAATGCCAGAATTTTCGCACTTGCAATCTCTCTCTCTGCAGAAATTCCTGTAGAGATTTTCGAATTCAATGATAAGTTCCATTTCCGGTTAAGAAGTTTTTTTTCTCAGAAAAACTGAGGAATCAGTTTGCCAAATATCAGATGTGTGACTATAGCATTTTCCAAGCGAATCTAGCCAAAAAATTTCTTTTTAGAGATCAGAAAAGCGCTTCGCTTGCTCACGAATAATGTAGAATAATTCCCATTTTCTTCATAGTTAGGAGCGGAGAAAAAAATGTTTGTGTTGTTTTTCCAATTTGTAGCTATTTAAAAAACTTGACCAGTGCAACCACGAATTAAAGAAATACAGTCACGTTAACAAGAAAGCGTTGGACCAGTTTATTAACTTTTCCGACCAGAAGGAGAAGTTGATGAAAAGAAAAGAGGAATTGGATCGCGGACATAGCGTACGTTACCTAAAATGATTATTGCATTTTAATGCAAGTACATAAAATGAATTGCCAGTTTCTTATGTGCAGTCTATCACGGAGCTGATGAATGCCTTGGAGCTTCGCAAATACGAAGCCATCCAGCTCACTTTCAAGCAAGTATCCAGGTACTTTAGCGAAGTTTTCAAAAAACTGGTCCCACAGGGGAATGCAACTTTGGTAATGAAGAAGGGAGATCAGGAGGAAGGCAATTTTTCACAGGTAAGCACGTTAATGTAGGTTTTCCCATGGGAATAAGCAAGCGGGAAAAAATACTTTTAATACATTTTTGGTGTGTTTTTAAAACAGCAAGAATCGCAACAAGGGGTCCCACAAGTGGAGCAGTTTACTGGTGTCGGCATTAAAGTGCGTTCGTATATCCAAAATGTTAAATGATAATGTGTGAGGTATTTTTGTGGTTGTTTAACGCCTGTTATCTGCGCGTTCAGGTCTCGTTTACTGGCAAATCGGCCGAAATGAGAGAAATGCAGCAATTGTCCGGCGGACAAAAATCTTTGGTGGCACTAGCCCTCATTTTTGCCATCCAGAAGTGCGATCCTGCTCCTTTTTACCTGTTCGACGAAATCGATCAGGCCCTTGACTCACAACATAGAAAAGCAGTTGCAGGTATTTTGAAATGATATGCTATTTATGCTCTTGTCTCATTTATAAATCTTCTGCTTACCTAGTCTCGCGTAGTTGGAATAATCTTGAGTTTTTAATACAAAAAAATCTAATCCGACTTATTATTTTTGCTAATTAGACATGATTCATGAGCAGTCCAAAACAGCGCAGTTCATCACGACGACCTTTCGTCCAGAATTACTGGAAAAAGCGGACAAGTTTTATGGCGTGAAATTTCGAAACAAGGTTTGTAAATTGTATTTTTTTTGGGGTTGCCATTAGCAGACTGTAAAGTGATCATATATTTGAACCGGTTTTTTTTCCCTCTTTAATTTCCATTATTTTCTAAAATTCATTTAAAACTCCTGAAACTGTTTCTTGTTCATTGCATTTGTTTATACATAAGTCCCTGGTAGCCGAGCTATGCTCGGGGTATTTTTATTAATTATTGGATAAGAAATTGTTAGCAATGTGTGTA
>JAQIXP010001116.1:0-20138 GCA_034700285.1 Proteroiulus fuscus | reverse complement strand
TTTACTAAAAACGGATGCATGATTATGACGTCACATGCATTCTGAATGTAGTTATCGATTTTCAAAGTTGACCGTTCAGTTTTCCCATGCAATTTTACATTGACGTGAATTTTTTTACAAAATTTAACAGATCTTAAAATTGGCTGAGCGCATAACGATGGGGTTTGATTTTTTGGAAAGCTTATTTAATTCACTACAAAATGTATAGGATCGATTTTGTTATTACGTGTATTTTATATTTATTTATTAAATTTCAAAGTTTACCGCTAATTTTTTCGCCACATTTTGCCCGATTGTACGGCTCACAGGGCAGATTAACAAAAAAAAAATGCATCAAGTTTTAGTAAATTTAATTGTCCTTCATAAAAAATCAAATCCCGTCAATTTATGTTTAGCCATTATGGATTACTTTGTACCTTCATTTAACATGGAGATTCCCATAGGAGCATGCATTTTTTAAAAGTGTGGACAGCCCCCTTAACAGAAAATTAATTAACATTGAAAATGCAAAAGCAATATGAAATTCAAGCTTGCATATCTGCAATTTAACATTTAAAAATCTCGTGTGTTGTATGTAAGGATATTTGCACGACAGGATAGTGCCTTGATTTAATTGGGCTAATCTAGAAATCATGCTTTTATTTGTAATTATAAAAACCCATTGTTCCTCCTTAAAATCAGGTGGCAAAAACAAGGCCAATGAGCATCCACAATAAGAGAACTATAAGTTTACAACTATCATTATGTGAATGCTGAAGTGTTGTGTTTCGCATGGATGCTATCAAGGATTCCCCTGCAACAAACTTTACGTATATGTATACAACTATAGGTAATTAATGTCTTTCATGGCCAGGTGAATTTTTAGCCTAAGAACATGTAGATGTATACAACTATTGAAGGAAACTCCCCCTTCCACTTATTACTCTGACTTTTCCTTCTTCCTATAACGTATATACCTTTACTTTAAAACTCAATACACCTGAGATATTCCTCCAGGGGTGGCCACATGCCGAATACGTGGCAAACGTCTTACCTAGTTTCTTAAGTGCAAATAACACACACTGAGAGCTGAGCACATAACGTGAACGTTAAAGTCAACTTTGAAGAAGGATGCCGATTTAAAAAAATGCAAATGTTCGACTGACAAATTTATATAACCTAACAGTTTAACGAAACTTATATGAAGCGAAGGAGAAAAAAATAAACCACATTTCTTGACAATTATTATTTACAATTTAAAACTATATTTTAACATTGTTTTCATTTGCATGACTACAACATCGGGAAGAACCGAAGAAGAGAAAGTAAAAACAGTAAGTAATGACCTTTTTATATTTATTTTATGAGTAATGTGTGGACAATTTGTAAATGCCAGCTCCTGTACATTGACATCATTTAACCAAAATGTTAAACTAATTAACTAATTTATAATTATATAACTTTTAAACGTAAATATTTCTTTGACAATGTTTAGACGGAAATGTATCACTATATTGTCAATTTATAACGTTTTTAATGAAATTAAAATTACATCAAATTTGACGAATTATTATAGCAATTTAAATTAAAGATGTATTAATTATAATAGAAAAATTATATAAGTTTGCATATATTGTGAAAACAAGTAACACAATTCTGTAATTAGTTAGCAAATAAATAGTTGCTATTATACCGTTATATTATACATGCATATTAATTATTGCACATTAAAAATCATCTTAAATATTTTTTTCCCATTTTAAAATACTGATATATTTATTTGATAACGTTTTGAGCTAAAGCACAGCTATTTTTAATAAACTGTGAAGTTTTAAAAGCGAAAAAGATTAGCAAATTAAGAAAAATACTTCCCAAAATGGAAATCTATAGTTTTCGTTTATCAGTTTTTTTTAATAATTCTGCCATTATTGTTTATATTTTTTTTTCTTTTTAAGAAAAATACTGACTTACTTTTTTAACGGGATAAGGGGTATAACGTTAATACTTTTTACCCTTTTTTGAATGTGATGATTAAGCACAAAAGTTAACCCATTTCAATTGTGTTTATAGAAAGGAACATTAAGAATTTTAGGTCAGTGAACTTTCACTAGTGAGTTGAAAAGACAATAATGAAAGAAGTAATGTTTAACTAGCCTGGAATTGCTAAAATCAGAATTTTAATGTTATTTGAAATACAAAATCAACACTTGGCATTACCTTCAATGGATTCCCAGAAATCATTTTCTTTAAAGGGGGAGTGAACCCAAAAACAAATGGTTGTATATACAAAGTCAATAGCATGAACATGTTTTTTTATTAATTTAAAAATATCTCACTAGTTGTTAAACTATTTATTATATAAATTAATAACTAATTGAGTTTGATACAAAATTTAACGGTGCAGCATATACAATATTGCCTTTTTCTAGCATTAAAGCTATAAATTTGTCTTCCTAAAAATGTACATAATCGTCTGGAGAAAATTTGCTGTCAGGGTTTCATTCCCCTTTAAGCAAATAAAGGTTCAAGATATTGTCATGCAAAAATTAAAACTTGAAAGGAATAGAAATAGGCATGAACATGCAGTTTATAAGGGGCCTACTTTAAGGAGAAGGAGGAGAGAGATAAAGAGAGAGAGTTGTAGTTTTTATTATTTTCGTGTTCTTGTTACTTCCCAACAACATTTCTGGAATTTCTTGAAAACATTTTATGAGTTATAAGAATAATCTATCTTAATTTGTCCTGCCAAGAATATTTCCCATTTTACAAAAATTCATATTTGATCAGATATGACCACCTGCTGAATTTATATGTGCAATCATAATTTTAAACGTTTTCATAGTGTAAATTTGATATACGCACATAAAAACATGATCAAACAAATAAAAACCCATATCAATAAAAGATGATTTCATCTTTAATTGAATACAAAAAATGCACAATCACACTGCCCTTCAGAAATTGTGAGCACAATTCCTATAAATGGTGGAAATGAGTTTGCGTATAATAGAGGCAATAAAAATGACTAGACAAGTTTTGACAGGAAATTTCAAATCATAGGACCCATAGGTTTAGTAGTCTATCATTACCTACTTTCTTTGCATAATTTATTAGTTACTAGTCTACTAGCTTAAAAATTAGTTAATTCTATACTGACAATCGGACTTATATATTAATGACGAATTGCCACTTTATTTAAACTAGACAAGTCCTGCAAATATCAGAAAAGTATTGCTACTAGCTGTCATCATGTTATACACAGAAATTGATCAAAAATAAGGATTAAAATTTATTACAGTATCTGAGAAAATGGTAAGGCTTTTTAAACCTTTTTGCCTCATTACTTTCTCAAATAATAATTGTACTTATTCTCAATTTTATAAATAGATGCATTGACCATTATGCATCAGATTTTTGTTAATGAAAAATCAATAATTCATTATTCAACTCAATTCAGCTCAGTACCCTACGAGGCTACGATAAGCATATATGTTGATGTCATGATGATTATCCTACTATCAGGAAAACTCCCACATCAATAGTAACTTAAACATCAAATTGTTAAATTAAATACCTAACAATTTTGGGCTATTTTTAGGAGGATTATTCCATTGTCTAACTCTAATAGAACGAAAGAAAAAGGACCTATAATAAACATCCTTTCTAGCACGAATTTTCTTCAGAGGAGAAATATCAAGCAATGAGCCTTGACATCGATCATGCATATAAATGGCAAACTTTTAGATAAAAATTATAGCTGGCTATATCACATTCACACGGACAACATGAACTCTTTTATGGAACCAGTTGATCGATCACGACCTACAAAATTGAGTAAGAATCAATGGAATAAGCAGGTGGAAGCCTATAGTGCTCAACAGGTTCCAAAAAATCTAAATGCTCTAGAATCTAGATAAAAATTAAAATGTCCAAATGAATGGGGAATAACTGTATATACTCTATACTCATATACCAAGTTAACTAGGCCTACATCATATTTTTAATTATTTCATAGGGCGATATCAAAAGTATATATCCAGCTGATATGCTGTTTGGATTATGTTAGGTATAGCTTCCTTTAAAAATGTCACGCGATTATATATGCTGCTATTTCTGTATAATGTTTATAGCTATAGACGTTGCGTTTATGGTACTACACAAAAAGAACAAATCTTTATATATACAAATTATTTATAATTAAATAATATGCAATAGCCCAGACAAAACTTGTCCTAACTGGTAATCTTCATTCCACTGCAATTCAAATGTTAAACAAATGCACTGGTGGCAATGAACCCTTTAATTATTATATTTTAGAAGCACTAGGAAAGAGTTACAAACATTCAGCAAGGCAATTCGTGATCACATGCAATATTTAACACAAACACTATTGCCTATTGAGAGAAAATGTCCAGATTTCAGTTGGTTATTTACACACACCCTTTTCAAAATATAATAATTGTACTTTACAGTTATCAGGCCTAAATAGTTTAAGTTTTCTGTACGTTTATTAATTAAATCATAATATATTTAAATATTTTTATTGTATCATATGCTACAATGCATGATTGTTGTGCTTACAATAAAAATGTTATCACGTTTATACTGCTGTCGTAAAAAGTCTTTTGACTGTGAAATTGGAATTAATAAATTATTTCACAGAGGGATGATTAATTTATGAGTGCTTGCAAAAGGACCCCCTGTTTGGGGCATTTTGTGTGACCCTGATTGTATGCAGACTTTTCAAATGCACGTATTATACTCAGCACTGCAGTTAAAGGTAATTAAACTAGAATTTCAAATATCCTCTGGTCTTGAACCTGAATGTTAGTAGGTGACCTTTTGAGTACTGACCATAAACAGGTAAGAAAAAGTAAGCATGTCAACAATCACGTAGACTGGCTGGCCAGTGACTTAGGAGGGTCGAAATTGACTTGAATTATTTTCAGTTGTTTGTATACTCGTTTAATGTTATACCAAAGGAATAAGTAATTTGCAAGAATAAGGAAATGGTTAAAGTGGAACAATTAAATGCGAGTGATTTCTGGGAATTTTGTTTGCTGGTTTTATAATCCTTGTAAAAATTTATGGCACAGTTTTAATGTCTTTAATTTTGTAAAAAAAAATATCAAATGCATACTTTGACAATCTAAATCAACTCATTATACAGTATACATTATACGTAAGCAGTTTTAAAGAAAACTAGTTCCCCCACCCCCCTTCTTCGTCAGACCATTTTTATAATGCAAAAAGAAATATAAATATGCCATTTAAAAGTAGTCATTTAATAAAATAAAGCAACTAATTTAAAATAAATAATAAAATAAAAGTTTAAAATAAGATATCATTATGTATGCTATGACGTGTTAAAAATTAATATTTAGGGTACAGTATTGAGTTGAATTGAATGGCTATCCTTTCCATATTAGTAGACAAAATTTATTTCCCCCTTGTTGCTGTTACCCTTTGGTTATATCGGACTATTTTAGGTATAAGAGCACAATGCTTGATTCAGGGATGGATACAGGATTTTGCTAAGGAGGGGGGGAGGGGGGCAATCGCATATTACGGAAGGAGGCGGCCATTTTCTCTGCCTATATTGGACAGCAAAATTTGCTGGCTAAAGGAGGGGCAATCGCCCCCATTGCCCCCCCCCCCGTATCCGCCCCTGGCTTGATTATGTAAGATAGTTTCTATAGTTCTGTAGAATTTCCATTCAACTCAATACCCTGTGATCAGCACATCATTATGCTATTTGCTAGGGGGTTATCCCAGTTAGTATCAAGAATATTAATTATCATAAAACTGCTTTGGTTTCACGAATGCTAATAAATTGCATGTATATTAATCGATTACTAAAAAGGAAATGAATGATAAAAGCATTGCAAAAAAATGGTTTCAATTAGATTTATAACTTGCATGTAGTGCAAAAAAAATATATATATAATGGGAAAATGAGAAAGTTAAAATACCTGAAATTACATGTTTTTATTGAATTTTTAATGGCTTGATGTCTTTTTTTTTCCACAAGAAGCAAGTTCAATGATATTCACAGTAATATCCTTGGGCAAGTCATAATTTAACACGATTGCTGAAGGTCAGATACAGACTGGTCTTAAGATGGTTTTTTTATTTATTTCCTAAAGAATATTTAAAAACTAGGTGACCTTATTCACCTCAATGTTTTCCCTTGACCATCCATGCCAAATATTTTTTTATATAATGCTTGGAAAAAGTAGGTGAACTCTGAAGGGTCACCTTTCGTTTTTCTATTTTTTATCGTTAAATAAATATAATCAAAGTTTTTTTTAAATTATTGCGTGGAATAAGTAGGTGAACTCTTGAAGGGTCACCTTTCGTTTTTCTATTACATAAATGTTAAACGTGACCACATCTAATTCCTGAAATTTTGGCAGTTAATTGACTATGGGTGGATTGTTGAAGTCTTAATTAGCAACTTAAACCAGTATAAGCCTCCAAAATAAGCCTGGGTTAAAAGAAATGGTTTGCTGAAGTCTATACTAAAATTAATTTTGAACTAATTTAAGTGAGTTCACTTCAGTAACCCAAATTAAGTCCAGAGTTAAAGTTCAGATTTACAAGTCTGGAATTAAGGGATGAGCAGTTGGAGCTAACTTGAGGCAGACTTCATGGATTACTGAAGTCTAAATTACCAATTCAGGGCCGTAGCAAGGTCAAGTAATCTAGGTGGGGGGTTGGGGGAGGGGGAACCGGAAGGTAAAGTAGATTTTGTTGCCTCTTTGGCTTTGGGGGCCAGGGCCGTACCCAGAAATCCATTTTTTTGGGGGGGAGGCCGGGATAAAGCCGATCAGAAACATTTTTTCAAAATTCGGATTGCAGGCGAAAATTTAAAGGCTTTTGTATATCAAACAGCAAAAATTGACAGAAAATGGCGCCGCTGGCGACTTTTTTACTCAAAAACATTCAAAAATGGGCTAAAATATTCACAAATTTTGTAATTTTATCTAGTATTAGTTCAAAAATTTCCGGAAGAAGGTGGAAAGACTGACATGTTGCTGCCCCCTCTGATCGAGTCTGGGAGGGCAGCCGCCCCTCTGGCAGCTATGGCCCTGTACCAATTTAAGCCAGTATTAACCTCTAAAATAAGTCCGGGTTAAAATAAATGGATTGCTGAAGTCTATACTAAAACTAATTTTGAAACTAAATTGAGTTGCTGCAGCAAACCTAAATAAGCCAAGAGTTAAAGTCCAAATTTACCAGTCTGTAATTAAGGGATAAGCTGGAGCCCATTATACAGAGAAAATTGTCCTCCCCAAAGCTGTAACATATGTTTGTTTCCCCCCCCCCCCCATCCCTTAGAAAAATCCTGTACCTACCATTGGTTAAAAATAATATCAGACTACAATTTAGATCTCAACTGGATCTCCTCACTGATAGTTATCAAGAGTTAGGTGTGCAAATCTTGAACGAATAATTTAAAACAAAATTCATAATTATTTGTAAATGAACTAATACTAGAAATAAAGATTCTGGATTTTATATTGAACTGTTTTTGCAAAGTAAACTTCAACTTATAACATTTATTGTTAGTTAAAACTCGGGTCAAGTGTTTTATTAAACTATTTCAATGAATTGGATAGAAAGTGTTGACATACTAATATTATAATTATAGCCAATATAGTTCATTAATTATAATAATAATAAAATATAATAATACAAGTCAAAGAACTATGCTAACTTCTATGTCATAACTTAGTGCCAGTTGTGCCAACAATAGCTAAGTTTTAACCCTGGGTTATTTTGATCATGTGATTGATTTGGGCCAATAAAAATTGAGAAATACAAAGAAACTCTAAAATTTTAATTGGTTAAGTTAACTCTTGTTGGTGTAACTGGCCCATACATGCAAATCAAATTAGGGTAGTCTTCCATTTGAGACATTCCGCTTAGCCATGCATGCAGGCCAGCAGATAATTTAGTCTGGACATTATTTTCACATCATTCCGTGATACTGTGTTATTCCTTGACCAAAATTTGGCAGGAAATGAAGTCATGCATAACTTAAGAAGCAAAACTAATTTGCAAGCTCTATTTACATAGCCACATACACTATTTGGTTTCTTTTATTATTTTAAAACATGCATGGTCTGATAGACATCCAAAATGGGGTAGTTGTACAACCAAGAGTCGCCATATTTGAGGTATTTTTTGTCAAATTATAGAGGGGGCATTAAACAGTCTATATAGGCAAAAAATAATGAGTTGCTCAGTTCAGTGAATTTAACACTTTTGTTAAGTAGATTATATTCAGATAAAATTTGTAAACAATATTATTATAATTTCTTCACAAAAATTATTCTTCTTTTCAAAATTACAATGATGTAGTTTATTACTATCTTGCTGAATGCAAATAGAAAAACCAAATGTAAATGGCAACCATGTATTTTATTTTTAAACAAAATAAAAATAATTAAAATATCTGCAAAAAACATGAGTGATATGAATATAACAAGGAAGTTCACCTCCGAGACCCATTAGGCTTATTAACTTTTTTTGTTAATCTTGTCATAAAGAACACATGCAAGTTAATGGCCGAATTTTGTAGGTGTCTCCAATGCTAAGCCAGTAATTTAAATAATATACTTATTCACAGACTTCCAATGTTCAGATGAATGATAATAATATATTAGGGAAGGGCTAAGTATTGTATTAGCAAATTGCGTGACTCAAATGGTAATTTCAGTCTTTTTTTTAAAAGAACAACAAGATTAATGCTCTCGATGAGAAAGGTAAACAATTTTTGAAAGATTTTTACATACCGAATACATATACATATAATTAGCATGCGCAATTGATGAAGTCTCAGGCTATAGGAAACTGATTTAAAGCCCAAATGTTCTCGAAATTTTTATTTGAAGTTTACAGTAACTTAATTTGACACCCTTCAGTTTATTTCGGCCCTCACAAGTCAGTCACATTTAAACTTTCCTATACTTGCATGAATTTCTTTTATTTGGAGTAACTTCCGTTTCTTGTTTGGTTTATCAATTTGTCTATACAATAACTGTATACAGACTAGTACAGTATGTACTGTCATGTAACAGTCTGTTATATATATATATCTACATGGTGCACATTGATCATGCAAGTATACTACCCAAAAGCAAAAGTATGTGCTTATGCTTGATTAACCCAAACATATACATTTTTATAAACGGTATACCTGATATTTATAGATTTTCTGATGTATATAAAAAATGGTGAACATTTTAAGCCACTGGCAACAGACAGATAATTAATTGAAAATATTTTTAAAAAATGCAGACTTGATGAACTCAAAAAATTATGGTAAAAATAAAAAAGTTGCTTAGACTGGAATTTGTACTGGAATAGTCAGTCTTATGCATGTTTTGTAGTTGAAATAAAAAAAATTGTATACGCTTTTCTTGAAGAATGAAGAAGTACCAGTATACACGATAATTCATTATTAATTCATAATTGGATATTATGTTTAGGCCTACAAAATGTAGACATAAGGAAATAATAAAAAAAAAATTATGGTAAATTATGGTAATAAAAACGTTGGTTGGACAGAACTTTGCACTTGACTAGTCCGTATTTAACGCACGAATGTTTTGTAGCACTTTTTATTGTAAAATAAAGTACATCATAACTTCATCTTGCAATGCTGATACATAACTAGATTGCCTACAATGCCTATGCCGGTACGGTATAAATTAGTATAGATAGAGTATGACTAACTTTAGCTTACCCTAAGCTAAAATCGAACCTTACCTTACGAATTAGCTAATAAGAATTATGTAAGAGATATTAGATAACTTTTGGACATTCAAAATGGACCCTATATATCATAAAGCCTGACACCTGACATTCGTGACAAAATGACAAATTTGTCATAATTGCCAACTTTTAATCTCATATAGCAAGAATTGCAAAAAAATTAATGAAAATGCAAAAGCTTATGTGACAATCATGGTTAAATGTCACTGTGCCAGGATTTTATGAGATAAGCCCTAGAAGACGCTTACATGTAAATTCAATTCAACTCAGTACCCTACGATCAGCATATAATGATGCCATTTGGTAGGGGGGTTATCCCACACCTTCAAGGCACTACTACAATAATCACAGTTTCTCATTTTAAGCACGCAGTGTTCAACTTCGAAAGTATTTTAAAATTATTTTTATAATCGCATTTAATTCTCCATTTAACATGCTGAAATGTAATTTATCCATACCGTATACAAGCAGTCTCTGTAAACAATAAATAAATATTGTACATCTGTTGAACTGATGTCTACTTTATTTCCCATAATAATTGCAGACATGCAACTATCATTTTTTTATAGTTTCTTAACGTTATTACATGTATAGTTTGATCTATTCTACTTGTTTATAACGTTAGTTAAGCTCCTTCAAATTAACTAAACGTTAAACTGAAGAACATCATTTAATTGGAAACATATGCTTAGCATTACATTACTTTGCTATAATAAATGGTTGCATTTAAAGGGAAAGTCCACTTCAAGTCAAGTTATTTGACTTATTTTTAAATTGAGCAATAGATAAACGGTACGAGACATAACCAAACCTTTGACATTAATCATGAAAAATCTCTGATTTTATGCAAAACCCGGGTAGCACCATATCACTATAGTGTTGAATAGTGAGAAGAAATAAATAACTTACAAGGGCAAGTTACTAGTACCATTCGTCATTAAAAGAGTCCTTGTTTGGCATCACATGAAAAATAAATACTCCCAAACTTATCAGTCTTATTAATTGAAATGATAACCTTGAACATCTTACTTCTCATTATAAGTCTTTTTTACGTTAGCATTTCGTTTTTTGTATCCACTTTTAACTTCCTTTTTATAGTAGGATAGACATTAACTATCCTTAAAGTGAGACTTTTTTAAATGACCCGTGCACTTCAAAATAAAATACAGCATATGATGAGAATATACAGATTCTATTGAATGATATAGATGCCTGTTTATTTTACCTTTCTCTTTAACGAGGTAGTTTAGATTTTATTGATCTTTTTCATTATTCTCAAGAGTTATTAATATACATATACTCAAATGTGTTGTATTGGAATTTGAAGCTATGTGTGCCAAGTATTTAAAGAAATTGATAACTATCTTAAACCTAAATCCCACGCTGGTTAATACCTGACAATTAACTTTTACGCTCTCATAAGAAAACGTGTCAGATGCGCAAAATATAATTTTATTGCCCATATAATTTATCGAGAACAAATAAATTTTTTCACATATAGTAAGTTTCACGCACTTGAAGGACTATATTTAAATTTCCAAAAATATTAAAACATTCACATACAGTGTTTCTTGGCCATCATAGGCCTACATCAACCAGGGAGAAAATTTGATTGCCATAAGTTTTATAGAAAACTTTTGAAAGATTAATCATTCTCTGTTAGTTTGACATACAAATTCAAAGTAAGCCAACTGGTTCGTGGCTTCATTGCAAAATTAAGGATATATGACTCTGCCAAAATGAACAAGGGTTAATCATACGTAACATTGTTTTTAATAAATTTAACCATGCACGATCTTAATTGAAAATGTGCAATGCTAAATTTGGGGTTAACACTATTTTCAAGCGTGTATACGTACATGTATTTTTGACCTCGTTAAAATAATGTCTTAAAATTATTTTTTAAAACCAAAATAAATTATGCTTGAGAAATTTATAAAAAAATAACGAAACTAAAATTACAAAATGTTAAGTTTGCATAAAGTATATACCCTACATTGAGATTGCAACAATGCAAAATGTCATTGCATTTTATTTAGACCAGATAAACTGATGGTTATAAAGTGCAATGTGAGATTATGTGACTGTTTTTAACTTATAAATGACAGTATGGGAACGTCGAGTAGGGGGCGTTCATAAAGTACATCTGGGTTCGAGGGAAGTGGGAGGATCGATCACCCAAAAATTGACAACACTGCCATGTACAAGAATGGGTGATGCACATATTTCGGACATATCCAAAGTATCCATTGCACTAAAATTGATCTTTTCACAATTTTATCAGACTTTCATAAAAGATTTACTCATTTTTACTCCTGACATTGATGCATTGTTTTAAGGGAGGAGGGTATGTAACTTTTGGACGTGCTCTTGAGGGAGTTGGAGGGGCAGGAGGGAATATGAGAACTTCAGAAAAAAATCGAACTTAATTAAGAGGAGGGTTAGAAACTTCTGCAAAACTCAGACGTCCTTTATGAACGCTCCCTTAATTTATGCCAAGTTTCATTTTAAAATACAGAATTAAATAATCAAAATAACTGCATTTCAGTTAAGCTTGTATTTCTAATTTTAAAAATGCCTATAGCCTATAGGATGAAGAATCTAACTGGTACCGGTAATAGCCAAGCATTAATTATATTTTAAATGTGGATATACTAATTTCCTAATAGTTTGACTCCGCAGATTAACCAATGCAGTTTAGTTGCATTGATTAATTTACTGAATAAAGGAGGTTAGATGATTTGTTTATTTTTTAAATTTAGTCTAAAGTAAATTCATAACTTTTCTGTACGTTAGTATACGTTGTACATACACGCATGTATGCAACTTATGAGGGGGAAAACGAGCTACATCAAAACTAGCTGTAATAGTTTTCTATAACCAATAGCAATAAGTACGAGAGTACTAATTACATTATTACACACTCTGGATGCGCACTGTATTATAATATTTTAGTTTATTTCGTCCTAGATTATAATGTAGGCCTATCATAAATATATACTATATACACAAACACTTTTGAAAACAAGGTGGCACCACATTTGTACAATTGCACCTAAAAGTAGGCAGCATCTAACAATCCCTATGTTATCAAGGATTGCCCAACTTTAGAGAATGTCCTTAAATTGAATTAGGTTAGACCAAGCTTGTTAATTGTATTAACTGCAATCACAGAACTTGAAAGGTGTACCACTTACATGAAGGTAGCCACTGACTGCAGAATACCCTAATGCAAAATCTGGATTTCCTTTAGTGAAGAAACAGGATTTTTCCTCACTTCAATTAATAATTCACAAATATTCCTTGTAAAATATGTACATAGTTCGATATTCATTATCAGTTAACTTTCTTCCTTAACACATCATATAGTTTATTTCAACGCACATTTTTACTATATTTTTAACGAATCAATCATTTTAATGTGGCAAATTAAGTTAATCCAGTCAGTATAATTGGAGAAAAAAAAAACATGTTGCTTTGTGAGCATTTTCTGCAGGGAGGGAATATTTCAAATTCTGCAGGGAGGGAAATTTCTGTTTTTGGATACTCTAAAGTACGTGAACACACCCCAGTGATAGTATGACATTTAAATAAAACTATTTTATTTATTTTCAGGTCAAATTTCTGGAATAATACTCATCATGAAATTACCCATTTTGACACTTTTGTTTTTACTAGAATGCCAATATAACCAAATATGGAGTTTAAAAGAAAAACCAAAAATAGGTGAGTTGAAAATTTGTTCAGCTTTTATGTTTATTGAAAATATATTGTATTTCTTTTTTAATTAATTTGCAAAATTGCTGCTAATGTTGGATCTTACTTTTCTTTATGAATTTAGCCATTGTAGGAGCTGGAATAGGAGGAGCTTCAGCCTCACATTTTCTCAAGTCATTGTTTGGTCAAGATGAAGTTGATATAGACGTATACGAAAAAGAACATGTGGGTGGTCGTCTGGCCACTACTAAAATAGATGGGCATTTTTATGAAGTTGGTGGATCGGCCATTCATCCAAAAAACAAGTATATGGTGGACTTTCTGAAGCAATTGGGTAAGCATAAATATCAAATGATATGCAAATAAAACATGGTTTAATCTAACAATTTGTAAGTACAGCTTGTGTAGCAGCACTAGATAAGGCCAATATCTCCTGATACCCTACAATTCACACGAACAACAGCAGGAAAATAACACTCTAAAGTAAATGTTTTTTTAATTAACTGACGAAGGAACTATACTGTAGCTGATAATTGATATTTCACAGGAATATGGCACCTTGAATCAGTTACTTTTTTAAGGGCCAATTGTACCAGTAATTATAAGGGTTAACTTTAACCCACTGTTAAACTTAGGTTTTCTCTACTTTCCTGAATTTTCATTGGCCCAAATTGGTCACATGATCAAAATAACCCAGGGTTAAGACTTAACTGTGGTTGGTACAATTGGCCCTAAATCAAACTATTTAACTTAAAGTTATTTAAGTTATACCAACACAGATTTAAATTAATGAGAAAATTAATAATATGGCCAGAAACATTACTTATTTATAATAATTTTTATGCACAACAACTAAATAATGAATTATTTTGCTAATTTCTGACAATTTCTGTGCTTTTCAGGGTTATCAAGACGACATGTATTTGGCATTAGACTGGGATTATATGATGGAAAAGAGTATTTACTATTGGAAGGAGATAGACCAGTGAGTGCTTATGGACAACTGTTTCATAGATATGGAAACAGTATTACGAACTGGCACACTGTTATCGACAAAGTTTTGAAACGTTTCCTAAGGTACATCTTTTAATCTATCTAATTTTGTAGAGAGTAAGCAATTTTAAGATTAAAAAAATTTCCTAACACCAAATGTAAAAATCTACTGAATTTCACTTCTAACTTAAAGGTTACTATCAAGCGTAAGTAAGTTCATTAATTTAGAACAATTGCATCAAATTTGAATTTCAGTTTTAAAATCATAATATACAAATATGATTCCATGAAACTATCCATTTTAGTTTCAAAATCACGATTTCTGGGTCAAATAAACTATATTTGAAATTAATCTTAATCTTTTTTTAAGTAATCTAGATTATTTCTGGATATCCTCACATTATGCACCCGCAGTTCATATCCCGTAAATTCTTCCAGGATTGGAATTTGGAAAAATCCATTTATGTTTTTTCTACGTTGTTAAAGAAATAAGCTGTCAACATTTCATGTTTCCAGGGTCAGTGGTTTGTGCTGCATTTATGTAAGACAGATCACTTTATATCCCTTAGAACCACTTAGGAAAGGAATTTGGGAAAATCCCTGCTGCGCTTGAGCCTGGGTCATTACAGAAATATAATGTCCAAATTTCATGTTTCTAGAGCCAGCAATTCATTCTCAACGTTGGACCAAAATTGATGCTGTTGATGGTCTCACTGAGAACTTGAACCTAATTTCTGTTTATCTTCATTACAATTTTAGGATATATGAAGTACAAGAGAAAGGTTTTGCATTTACATCGGTAGAAAAGTTATTAGCAGCTGCTGATCCAATTATGGTGAACCTTACACAGATAACAGCCAGGCAATATCTGCTGGACAATGGTCTTCTTAATGTTTTCGTCAATGAAATAGCAACTGGAGTTATAAGGATATGTTACGGTCAAACTACAGACGTAAACGCATTCGTTGGTATGCTATTATATCTTGAAAGATTGGAATGTCAGTAATTGAGAATAGTCATAGGAAAACTCAAGCAATATCTAAGGTCATGGAAAATGTCAGAAAGTCAGGGAATGTGAAGGAATATGGAAAAAAAACAGAGAGAGCCAGTGAATGTGAATGAAAATGTTAGGGAAAGTCAGAGAAAAATCATCATTTGTCATATTAGAATTTTTGAAATCAATTTTATGCTAGAAAACCCATAACCTAGGAAATTCCACTTCTTTGATCTTTTATCATCAATGTATAAAGTTAAAACAATGCATAATTTAAAGAATGGGTAACTTTGCTAATAAAATCAAGTTTATAGAGAAAGTGGAACTAAATATCCATGTATAATTATGTCCATTGATCTTTTTAGTAATTCGGTTTCTATAGTTACACGCCTAAGTTTTACTTGAGTTTAAAATTATTATTAAAGTGGTGATGAATATTAATTTTAATTATAATTTACCTCAATGAATTTTGTCATTTAAACTGTCAGGAAAAAACTTGAAATGTATAAAGGGAATTTTGTTTTTACACAAAACGTGTGGAACCCCTGATACTTTACTGTATATTCACAAAACGATTCCGGATGAGACAATGCCAATTTTACAGAAGTATAAATAATTCGTAGGGACATTTACTACATGTTATCTGCACCTTTGTAATATTTGTTAATTTATTTTTGCCGTTATTTTTTCTTTTACCAGGTACCATATCATTGGCCGGTGCTAAAGCTGGACTGTGGGGAGTTCGAGGAGGAAACGAAAAAATTCCTCAGTCACTAATCGCAAAATCAAACTCATCTCTCATTTGGGCAAAAGTGATTAAAATAAAAGCCATTACTAACAACCTGTTCGAAGTTCAGTCAGAAAGTTTAAGCAACGATATATCCAATGACAACCATGTGATGGTCACCAAGAAATATGACATGGTCATTGTAGCAACTCCTTTAATAACAGACATTTCCAACATCACTTTTGAGGGCCTTCCAGAACATCTTAGAAATTTCAACGGCCATTACCATCTATCAGTGACCACATTGGTGAGTGGTGTGGTCAATACCTCCTTCCTGAGATCATCAACCAAGGAATCAGAACTGGACGAAATCTTGACCACAACTGAAAAATCCATTTTCAATTCGCTCACACGAGTTTACCCGGTGGATGTTGATGAAGAATGGAATCAAACAGGGATGAAAGTCTGGAAAATTGTGGCCCAAAGACCGCTGACCGATGAGGAATTAGACTTGATTTTTGCTAATCGAAGCAATGTGATATCAAAAAGTTGGCTCGCTTATCCCCATTACACTCCTCCAGAAAGTTTAGGACCTTTCGTGTTACATCCTGGTGTTTTTTACACAAGCAGTATTGATTGGGCCGCTAGTGCCATGGAAATGAGTGCCATTTCTGGGAAAAATGCTGCACTTTTGGCCTATTATCACTGGAATAAACTACGATCTAAAGTCGATTCATTTCCAGGACATCACACAGAATTATAGAAATAAACTGGTGTACATATATATATTGGCCGTTTTCTTAAATTCGGCAAAGAAAAGCAAGATTTTGGATGAACAACTTATACCCATTTCACAAAATATTCATAAGTAAATAATGTATACAAAATTTATGAGCTGAGATCAAAAACCACAAGAGTCCAGATTTCTTGTATTGAGAAAAATGCGTTTATAGAAAATCCATATTTATGGCATTAAAATTATAGTTATTTTAAAATTCTGAACTTAGGTTTCAAAATAAAAAGTTGTGCTTTGGTATATGCACCCTTACATTTTGGTTATCTTGATAGAAATGTACTTGTTATGAGTCCACTACCTATAACCCTATACCCAAATTTGGGTACATACTCAACATTTTGAGCATAGTGATTCTGGCATTTTTCATCCTCAGTGATTAAAATAAGAAAATTCTGCTTATCTTACCCCGATTTTTATTGAATTAGTAGATAGAACAACATCTCATTTTCAGCAAAAATGAACTGATGTGGTTTTTGATCTCAGCTCCTCAATTGTTATAAATTCAAAAGTCAAAAAGGTAATTCAAATAGGAAGTATAAGTTAAAAACTATGGGAACAATAATATTGGACCTATAACGTAAAATGAATAAATTGTTTTTAAAAAATTTGAGACAAGAGGAATATTTTACCCAAGCAAGACTTATAAGAATATAAGCTTATATTTTCATACTGTTTTCAAATGTCATTTCTCCTTACAAAAAACAAATTAAAATTATTTTTTTTTAAATAACTTACCTAGCCAACTTTTAAATGCTAAGGAAATTAAATTTACAAAAAGTTTCACAAATCATCTAAATAATATTTTATTGTGAAAGCATATGCGTTCTATTCATCGACAATTTTAATATTTACTGTCCTGGTTTATGACATCACCTTAGCAATTAAAGTAGGCAATTAGTATGAATGAAGTTAATGGAACCAATAGTTGATAAATAGAGTAATAACTGTACCGGTGATAATTTTTATTAACAAGGAAAATATAAAATCATAGTTGGTTGACGTTGCATTGGTAACCAATTTTGTCAGAAAACCAAAACAAAAGTTATGAATTTATTGAATGATGGTCTCCTGCCTGGCATTCGGGAGACCTGGGTTCTATTCCCAAGGCCGGCTGCCTTAATTGCCATGGTTTTCGTGGTTTCCATGACCCTACCAGGTGAATGCTGTGGCAGTTCCCTTAATTAAGTCGGTCACGACCTCCCTCCTCCCAAGAAGGGCATTAAGAGCCACAAAGGCTAGTAGCCCGTAAGGGGAGAAAACGCCAAAAAAAATTGAACGTCCCTGGGGGACGAAAAGAATAGGGGGCCAAATTTCTTCCCCACACTCTCCCCAAACCAGACATTTCCACACAAATACAGAAAAATGGCCCCTGGGTTAGGCAATTTATATAGGATAATCCATCCCACCCAAATCCCATTCCCAGAAAATTTTTGAAATTAAGTCACTGAAGCAGGGTGTCTGGCCAAATCATGTAACGAATTTCCATGACATTTCCAGGTTTTCCAGACAAATTTTCACAAACTTCCAGACCAAACGAAAGTGATTTTTAACTCATTTTTACAGACATATTCAATTAAAACTGCAATATTTGGCAACTACCCTGGGCCGCACCCAAAAATCCATTTTTTTCCCCCTGACCCAAAAATATTTTTTTTGGCCTGCAGGCGAAAATCTGAAGGGTAACAAAAAAATTACAGAAAATGGCGCCGCAGGCTAATTTTTCGCTTAAAAAAACTCAAAATGGGCTAAAAAAAAAAATCACCAATAGTGCATAATTTTCCATTAAAGTTAGATTTTATTTAGATTTTCCAGGCACAGATTAAATTTCCATGACATTTCCAGACAATACTGATTTCCCTGACATTTCCAGACAATACTGATTTCCATGACATTTCCAGGTTTTCCAGATGGCGAGACACCCTGCTGAAGTGTCCCTATAGCTACTACACCGAATTTACATTATGCAAACATGAAGTGTACAGGCCTATTAACATTTCTCATAAAATTCGTTATTTAAAAGTTCAACATTTATAAGATTATCATAAGTAAGCCTATATAGGAGCTAGAATGGCTGCCCTTGCTCCCTCACTAGGGATAACGTTTCCTTTAGGATTTGGAGTCTCTGATTTTAAGTTCAGAACCAACATTTGACAATGCTCATCCTGATCAGAGATGTTTTCAGGAAAATTACCAAAATAACTTTAATTGGAGGCCAAGATTCATCCTTGTTCTCTGTGCTACACTGCAATTGCAGTAGTAATAGATTGGCGGATAATCAACTATGATTAATTAGAAACGGGTAAAAAAAAAATAGAAGTCCATGTATGGAAGGTCACGCGTAGGTTAATAATTGCACTGTTATAAAATGACGTTATCCATTCTGGTCAAAACAAATAATAATATCACCACTGTATACGAAATGCTTCCAGATAATTATTAATATATGCCTATTAAATTGCTATTTCATAGCCAAGACAGTAACTATCTGCATTAACCAATATACTCATATTATATACATAATGTAAAATTCATCGAAAATCCATCATAAATGTATTACCTATATCCTATATGCAATACTCAAGGTATTAAATTTGTAAATGTATTGAATAGTTATATCCGTTTGTATAATACTGTCGTGACAATTTAAATGCTTTAATAATTACATGTTATGTAGGCCTATGTATTAAAGAATTTATTTTATGTGATTAACCCACAATTTCGAATTAGAATTTAGAATAATTAAATACTCAATGAACCACACTGCTACTAAGACATTATTTTCAATTTAAGGGGGCTGTCCACACTTTTAACAGCATCGGCCTATGGCAATTTCAATGTTAAATTCGTTTTTTTCAAACTGTTCTAACTCAAGAACAGGTAAAAGTTGAACGATGTGGTTTGATTTTTTTTAAAGATTATTAAATTTACTAAAAACTGTAGTATGATGATGACGTCACATGCATTCTGAATGTAGTTATCGATTTTCAAAGTTGACTGTTCCGTTTTCCCGTGCTAATTTACATAGACGTGAAATTTTTCTTAAAATTTAACGGATCTCAATATTGGCCGAGCGGATAACGATGGGGTTTGATTTTTTGGAAAGCTTATTGAATTTACTACAAAATGTATAAGATCGATTTTGTTATTAC
>JAQIXP010001115.1:0-20144 GCA_034700285.1 Proteroiulus fuscus | reverse complement strand
CAGAACATTGCAAGGCTGTCCATAAGAGTATATAAAACACAAACTAAATTTAGGCCTAAATTTAGTTTGTGTTTTATATACTCTTATGGACTGCTTGTCCATGGTCATCAAAAAAGTAAACAAGGGAACCAAAATAATGCCATTTTAATTTTCATTGATTAGTTTCTCTGATGCAGCATGAGCTGTATGCCTACACATTTATACTTAAAACTGACCCCAGGGGGCACTCATTGTTGCGACTACCCTGCCACCTGCTAGATAGCCCCAGGTTTTACTGTGTTGAATTTCAACCAATGGGCTTGTACCATGGTATATTGCGCCACCTGGAGGGAATTACTTTTCATCCCAATTTGTTGTTAAAGCCATATTCCTTATCAAGAAGGGACTATCCTGTTCAAGAAAAAAGTGAACTGGATATTCACATTTCTTTGACTTGGTTATTGGAATACATTAGTTCACTCTTATGTTGAATACAGTGCAACATTTGTTTCTGTTTTGGTGTATTTTTTTGTGAGAAATTGAGAATATTACCCTATTCAAAGTATACTCCCATAATGCACCACTTACCAAAAACTATTGTTTAATTTTGGTCATTATAGCTATAGTGATACCGAGCAAAAGAACGGCGTAAATTTCCATTGACTTGTAATTGCCAGTAATGGATATTCACGCCGTTCTTTCGCTCGGTATCACTATAGTAAGGACCATTTTATCCATTATTATTATAACCCCCCTACCAAATGGCATCATTATATGCTGATCGTATAGAGTACTGACTTGAATTGAATTGAATCGAATCATTCATCATTGATGGCACCTTAATTCTATACTGCATTTAACATGGGCCGCCATTTTATTACTGGATAACGTGTATATAGTTGACAGTCGTTCATCACAGATGGCGCTTTAGTTTGGAAAGGGGGATATTTTTCCCCGGATTTTTCTGATAATTTCAGTTAGTTTTGCAATAATATTGCACTATACTTTGCATTTATAAGCCAAAATTTGTATACATTAACTTCATTATTGAATAAATAAATAGATATTTGAGTCATGTTACCGGCGTCCATATATAGAAATCGTGCTATATATTGATTTTCAATGTAAAAATTTAAAAATTCCAGTGATTTTTAATGCATGAATTAATGTATGTAGTATACCCTTTTAGCTGAATGTAATGAAGGGGATTTTACCGTATATTGCCATTTATAAGCTGCTTAAAATCTCGGTCACGGACGGTAGTGCTACCAGGCTTTTGCAATATGGCCGTGTACAGAATTTGGGATAATGGAGGGAGGCCGAGAAAATGGTTTAAAAAAAAAAAGTAAACGAAAAAAACAAGACTTATATAGAGAAGCACTGCCTCGAGTGAAAAAGTCTAAATTTCATAAACTCGTTTCTCTAATGTGTGCAAGAGGAATTCCCTTTTTCTCACGCCTACTACTTGATTTTGACAGCATTGCTGAGGAATATTAGCTACCATTTTTCTTGCTATATAAAACTTCATCTAATTTGTTCATATCACCTTGTTTATGCTACAGAATGCAGATTTATTTAAAGGGTAACTCAGCTCAATTTGGAGTTGCTGTAATGAAAAAGACTTAACTGAAATAAATAGCAAGTCCTTACTATAGAGAACAAGAATTAGTATAGGAGCAGCACTATATAGAACGTCAATTCTACAAATGTATTGTCGATATTTGCTGGAAGGTGGCGCGATTTTACTAATTTAGAACGTGATCACGCGCAAAATTGAGCAAGCATCAATGGAATATATGCACGTGCCTCAGGTTGAGCACGTGACTTGCACATACAAAATTGGGCATGTATCTATGAAGTTTTTGCGTGCAATTCACGTGCTCAATTGGATCAAAACAGCAACAGCATCACCTTGTATCAAAAATAGGCAAATCATTTGTAGAAAGTTCCACCGCCATGCACCGCCTCTTGCTATGATCGTGGTCCATGTAACATTCTGAAGAGCATGAAAACTTCGGAACGGCATGGAAATTGCAATTTGATTTGAACCCACCAATCAATTAATAAAATGTCCTGAATAGGCTAAATGGATTTGGTTGAAAATGTGACGCCCAAGTAGTCGCTATTTTACTATCTCTCGTGAAACACGTAGACAAGCATGTCCTAGAGGGCGCCACCAACTTTCAATGTTTTCTGAAATCTATATGGCGCCCAATATGTCTAGAAACTCTGCTGTCACTATTACTGTCATACGGACATGCATGCATTAATTATGTAGTAAACGTGATCACTTTTTACAAAGTGGGACTTTCCCTTTAATAATTGTTTATTAGTGCACCCCTTTTAAAAGTACTCCCATAATGCATTATTTAAAAAAACAGGCAATTTTGGCCAGCTTATTATATGAGATAACATGATAGTTAAAAGTTGCACTTCATGGATGATGCCATATGATAATTAACATGAACCACCATTTTATTATGATCCAAATAAATAGTTGACAGATATTTATCATAGAAGGCGCTTTAAATTAGAGAGGAGGCTATTGTATAAGTAAACGTATAGTGTCATAAAATAGTTGCCATTATGTCATCGTATGATGTCATAGGGAGGGAAACTGATTGTCTATTGTATATGCAATGCATTCCTATTATGTCTGCTATGGCGCTCCAGCTAAGGATATGAGGCTATTATATTTATCACTACAGGGAAAGTCCCTTAAGGCTTTGGCTTTCTGTAATAACTTAATAATGTTCCTATAGAAAAATGGCTTAAATCAAAACAAAATGGCGTTAAAAATTCCAAATGTGGGTAGTTTTCGACGTCTCATCTTCACCAAAATGTAGGCCTACAAATGGATAAATGTAATTTAAAGTAGGCCTAAAATTATATGGTAATTGGATTGGTGAGGGAATGGGGCCAAGGGGTTGCCATTTTTTTTTTCTCTGGTTTGTTGTTCTTCTCCCCTTTAAGTTGTTATGATCGTGCTTGTCGATAAATTTAATAATTGTAACAATTATCCTCTGATTTCCGGTACGAGTATAGTCCCACACCGCATACTTGGTCCAGTATATATATATCTAACTCATTATTAATCTTAATTGCGTAAGAATTCCCAAATTCGTGCCAAAGATATCACAAGTTCGTTTTTTTTTTGTTTTTTTTTGGATCATATAATCCATATCTCTTGCATGGGCCAAGATTATATTTCTCTTCTTGCAGTATACTTTGAAATTTAGGAGAGATTTTTTTAGTGCACTCGTAAATACATGCAACAAAAAATGGTTATGAAAAATTTATGTTTCAAAATTGATAAATTCGCCAAAGGTGTGAACCGGCGCGAAGGAATACACGCCTATACTAGCATTCCATCCTTGATCATGAAGGATAAGGGCAGGCTTTTTGGTAATATTATGATAAACGAGATTAGCCTATATGTTAGGCATTTTCCACACTAAAAATATCTACTTTTTTTCGTAGATTTATCTAAATTTGAACGTATTTCTCAATACGTTCCAAAATAAGGCTCAAAGCACGTGCAAATTACATCTGATTTGCAGGGATGTGCACATGCAATGAGCTCCATTTTGGAAAAAAAATTCTTCATGGACAGTGCAGCTTTAAATGCTAAGTTCCATAAAATGGGGTCGTCCATATATTACGTGATACTGACAATTGTGAATGTGGAGGTGGGAGGGGGTTCAAATATTTGATGTAACTACTCATGTATTATGTCTATGTGAAATATATATTTTATATTTTGCTTTAGAGTTGAATTGAAATTGAATTGAATTGAGAGTGGAGACAAAATTTCGTTAAGTTATTTACAAAATTATATAAAACGAAATTCAAATTTAAAAAAAAAGTAAGTTTGTACTTTTGTATATATTTTAAGTTACAAAAATAGAAAATTTTGTTAAACTTTATTTAAACCATGTAAATCCAATGGCAGTAGAGAGAAGTGTGACCAAATACAAATACTGCATATTTGTCCCTGATGGTTTTCTGTTGGTGACTCCTTATATATCTGACAGCATTGGGCTTTCGTTATATTTATTTCATGTTTCAATATAAATAATTGAAATAATTTCGTTAAATACAGTTCCTTTTTAGTGAATATATAAAAAGTGACAGAATATGACATCACCAAAGGACGATTTCGTGAATTACTTCACAATTCACGAAAATTCGTAACCTCTTTTCTGATTGAAAGGTTACTCTGTACCCAAGTTTGGGTATTAATTACCCAATTTTGGGTATTAAGTACCCAAGTTTGGGTATAGGGGTAAGGTGGACTCAAAACAAGTAGATTCCCTCAGAGGAAGATGAAAATTAAATAAAAAATACTACGTAATATGTGGATGACCCCAAGATATATAGATTATCCTAAATTATAGATAGAACGGTATATGCACATTAGTCTGTTCGACAAAAGTGTGAACTGGAAATAACGAATCAGAACATATTTTCTTATAGATTATACTACACGTAGACATTTCAAATTCATAGTTTTAGTTTTTATTTTTTGCCAATAATACAAATACATTCAAATTTTAATATTTATATTAATAAATCTCTTCTACACAAAATTTTTAATCAATATTACATTAGCCTACTTTGAGCATCCGCCATTTTTTAACTGAAAAATGTATTTCTATTTTTAAAGTTAATAATTTGTAGGGAAAATTTTGAGAAAAATATAGCATTTCAGGAATTAGATGCGCATGGATACATCATAACTGTTTTGTGTGTTTTTGGTTTCATTTTTTTTCTGGTTGGTTGGTTAGTTGGTGTGTTTACTTTTTTCTCCCCCTCAAAATAAACAATGTTTGAAAAAAATCTATTATCAATCTCATAATTTGTGTTTATACATTTCACAAAATTTTGCAAATTGATCCTAATTTTCAGCTGGATTCACACGACTGGTTATCACTTTACGCCAAACAGTCGAAAATTGCTGCCAGTTACGCATGCTGCCGCCACCAGGTGTAATCTTGTAGAAAATCGCATGTGGTGCCGCCCCCCCTTTAATTTGATTCATTGACGGGATGGATATAATTATACCGCCCTTAAAAAAAACCTGCCAATTTTTTATATTTTGTAATTTCGTGAATAATAAATAGCTGCTTCGGTGTGTGTAATTCCCACACGGGACCACCAAAAAAAGCACCGCACTTCTGGCGCTTTTGGATGACCCGTCATGGGGCGTTATACCAAAAAATAAGTGCTTCCGGTCATTACATCCAGCACCCCCTCCCCTTCCCCCTTTCACCACTGGGATCGCCATGATGCCACCTGATAAGGGGGCAGGGGGGGACCAAAGGGGGATGGTGCACCTTGAATCCTTAAGGTGCAAATTGAGCATCTCCAAAACGCTTGACTAACTAACTGTCCCGTCCGTTGGGGTCACAACCATCACCCAGGGCACTCGTGCATGAAAATGCATTTGTAAACATTTTTGGTGGGAAATGTGCACTTTACACCCATGCATTAATTGCAGCTCTCAAATTGAGCCTTTTGTGCCCACTTTCTAATGGGACTCTTCTATGTGGACTGGTAAGCAAATAGAACGCGGCCATCTTGGTTTTGAATCAGTCAGGAAGTCCCAAAAATAGGATTTTGTTTTACCAAAAATAACCACTATAGCCTACTTGGCTCTTTGAATTATCCATGGAAAATGTTAAACCTAGATGGACTTCAGTACAGTTTGGTTAGATGTAGGTTAACTAACTATGAGCCACCATCAAAATTATTTGTTTTTATTTTTTTCTAGGCAAGATACATAGATTTTTTGTTATTGTAAATTAGCATTTTACTAGTACAAAGGAACTATACTCTGTTCAATGAAAGATTTAACTGAAGTATTGAAAATATGTGACAGTTTCTACGGTGGCTCATACTTGCGAAGGTTTGGGAAAAGTATTAAGCCTTGCTGGAATTCAGTATAGTTTGGATAATGGTCGGTTTTACTTATTATGAGCCACCATAGAGAAATTATTTTGCTTTTATTTTCTTGAAGACAAGTTACATTTTGTACAAATTACAAAAGTACATTTAGTTATTGTTAATTAGCATGTTATTAGCACAAAGCAACTATAATCTGTTCAATGAAAGATTGAACTGAAGGATTTAAAATGGGCCAATCAGAATGATTTAGCACAATAATTTTGATTAGGCACCTCTCAACAGCCAAATGGAATCCATATTCATTTCTCTAAGAATCATATGTTAGTTTGGTAACGAAGTACCAGGGATTATTGTTGATTGAGCATTATTTACTGCTTTGTTAATTTTTATTGTAATGAATGAATGCCATTCCCAAATTTTTTCTATAAGTGGTCTAAATGGTCAGTTAGGACTGACCCGAAAAGCGTATGACGTTGGAAGTTTCAGTTAGGTGGCGCTGTCTTCCCATCATTCCGTGCGTGAAATTATCGCATCCGTTTAAACAGGAGTTAATTGGTGCGTTTTTTCAGGGTAGAAAACGTGGGTTTTTGACCTGGCTTTTGAAGTTTTTCCCTGCCTCGTAAGAAAAAAAAAGCACAAAACAACAAGCCTAACGTCAGGTAGATCTTTTAAAGAAAAGGTGGCACAAGTGGCAGCTAAAAGATGCCAGAAAAAAAAAATAAACTCAGGTTCAAAGGAAGTAGGAAGGAAGAAGGTGATGGGATGATGAAGTCTAAATGACAAAAGAAGGAGGGGTGGGGGTGGGGGAGGCAGGGAAGGTGAGGCAAGGGTTAACCAAAAGGGTCAAGAAGGGCCCACCGGTGTGGGCGGTCAGTGACCGGTGCTGCCAAAAAAAAAGTCATGTTCTCATATTGCTAATACTGTACTGACATGTAGATCAGGCGGAGGAGGAAGTGGTACCATTTTCAGAAGAATCGGACCATTGATGAAATATGTAAATGGGAATTGCCCTGCTCAGAAATAGAATGAACTGGAGAGTTCTCAAATGTGTCAAATATAGTTAGAAAAAGGTTGGTTTCTTTTAGTAATTTCAGCATGTATCTTTAGTCATATACGGGTAACCCACCAACTAATTCGTGATAACTCAATAATGTCGATTGAGAAATTTCCAGCTCATTCTTTTGTTGAACAGGGTGATATGATTTGCCTATTTTTGTCACTCGGTGGTGCTGGTTCTGTTTTGGATCCAGTTGAGCACGAGCATTGCACGTGAATATTTCATTACACTTGCCCAATTTGGGGCGTGCAAGCCGCGTGCTCAAGCTGAGCTCGTGCAAGCGTTCCATTGATAGGCCTACTTGCACAATTTTGCAGGAGCTCTACGTTCTAAATCAGAAAAACTGCCCAACTTTCATTCAAATATTCACGATACAAAATTGTAATGTAGCATTAAAGGGAAAGTCCCACTCTGCAAGAAGTGGGTTGTAGGACGAAGAGCATTAGAAATTAGGAAAGGCATGGCAATTTTAATTTGATTTGAGCCCATGATATAACATTGGATAAAATGTCCTGAATACATGGATTTGGATGAAAATGCAAAGCCCAAATAGGCACCATTTTACTGACAGCATGTAGCTCCCTCTATTGGATAAAGGTCATCAATTTATTTCGTGATGGGAAAAATATTAAGACGCACGTGCATTTTAATAATTCCCATCATGCCTTGCGCCGATTTTGCTAGCATATAGGCCTATAGCCACACGTTTTAGGCCATATATTTTTAGTATAGGCCCTGATTGATTATAGGGACTACTTTTTGTTAATGCATCACCCACTGTATCCTCGCTCTATATAAAAACGAACAATAGTCAATCTTTTGGCACTTTTAATATTAATTGAGTTTGGCTTGAAATATTAAAAAATTAAGCTTAAAATGAGGTGCAATATTATCAGCATCGCTTTTCTATTTGTAATTCAAAATTGAGCGTAATCTGTTTCGTTCAATTAAATTTCAATTTTGGACGAAATTTAGGTCGTTTTATTTTTAAATTTTCCACCCACTATATTGGATTCCCCTTATTTTTATCGTAAGGATAGTTTTATATTATAAATGAATGGGGATCCCCCTTAATCCCTCATCATCTTTAATTATTTTAACTTTCTCGCCTTTTATATTCATTTAATTCTGTTCTACATTTGCAAATCCTGAAAATAATGGGTGTACTGGTCTGTAACTACATGCTAAAACTCATGGTTTTTGCAGTGGCGTAGCCAGCTTTTATAGTTAGGGGGAGCGAGCATGCAATAAGGCACAAAAAGGCGCCCCCCTGTATCTGACTTTGGCATAGGCGCCACTTCTAAAAAATTGGGTAAAAGGGGAGCATTCGCTCCCCCTGCACCCCCCCTAGCTACGCTACTGGGTTTTTGCACTATACTTTTGGCTAAATGTTGCAATTATATGAGATGTTGCATTTTTTGTTTGTTTAAAATATCTCGTGAAAAGTCGTTAATATATAAATGTATCGATTTATTACTGGATTTAAATCCTTCTACGTCTTTTTATAATGATTTTTGCCAATATTTTTGCATGTACGAGCTGCTGTAAATCGAAACTGTTAGGAAGGGCTAAAGGTGAACCGAAGGCTATAGGTACGTGAGTGTATACTTTATGGACCTGCCTCCTTGTGACGTCGCAGTCTGCATTTGTCATGAGGCAGGACCATAAAGTACGAGACATTTTTTTGTAGGCCTAGATATTTTAGAACAGATTTTGTTAAATTTTAGACTTTATTGTGCATTTTCTATTAGTTACTTTAATAGCACCTTGAAGCCAGGTTATATGCTTGGCCAGCATGTGTCCCCGTAGGCATAACGGAGTAACTAATCCACAAAATCAATTAACTAATTGGTTATACTTTCAGTTAATTCTTTCGTTGATCTGGGCATAGTTAATATAGTGATCAGTACTTGATCAACAGCAGAGTGAACTGGAAAATTAAAAGTATAAACTAATAAGAAAGTAGAACCTGATTTCGATTAGTTACTTCGTAACTATTAAACCAGATTAGGCCTACCTATAGATTAGCTTATTTCCCAGACCCCAGTTCACTCTTTAGCTGAAACACCTCTAATGATTACAGTTATGCTTTTTGAATGAAAATGCTGAGAAAATTGGAAAACAGAAGGACAACCCCCCCCCCCCCCCCCCCCCCCCCCCCCATTAATTAGAAAGAAATCACTACAGGTACAGAAATTGGGGTCATGCAGATCTCCAAGAAATCTGTTTCAATTTGACAGTCGATTTGGGATGGGATGGGGGGGGGGGGGTAGAAACTCATCCTAGAACTTTTTGAATAGCCCTCGAACGAATATAGCTTAACGTATATTTCTCATTCTTAATTTTCCTGTCTAATTCTACAGGATCTGATTGTTTTGAAAGATGGATTCGATATCTTGTTACCAAAGGTAATTAATTAATTAATTATATAGCTGTTGTGCTGATCGTTACATCGTCAATATGTCATAGTCTTAAGGGGTCGTTCATAAATCACGTTTGTATTAAACTCCATCACGTGACATTTTTTCTCAATTTAGGAAAATGTCACCCACCCACCCCCACATCACCTGCCACGTTCGCAAGTTTGAATTTTATATATTAAAGAGTTTGCGAAATTTTCGTGAAATTATTTACGAAATCATGTAAAACGTCAGTTGTGTATATATTTCGTATTTGAGGTTGCGAAAATAGAAATTTTTGTTAAATTTTATTAAAAGTTCGTGAACTAATGGCAATATGAGAGCAGTGTGACCCAATATTATACAAATACCGCCTATATTTGTCCCTATACCTTCGGCGGGTTTCCTGCTGGTAAATCCTTATATCTGGCAGCATTGGGATTTCGTTTGACTTATACTTCGAGTCTCATTTAAAATACGAAAAAAATAAACGATTTTGTGAAACACAATTTGTGTTTTCGTGAATTTATTAAAAGGGGAAAGGATATATGACATCATCGAAGGAAGATTTTGTGAATTAATCTATACAATTAACGAAAATTCGCAACATATCTATCGTAGTATTATAATTATTTTTGTTATTTGGACTGTTAATAATAAATTATTGAAACTAATATTAATAGATGCAAATATGATGTTTTTTAATTTTCAACCAAAACACGGAGATTTAAAAAATACATTTTGAAATTTGAACTAATCATCCATTGTCAGAATTGAATTTTCATTATTTTAGCATAATTCTACAGCAAGTCCCCCCAACCCCCCCCCTCTCCCTCCCCCTCTTCCCCGAGTGTAAATGTAATTTATGGACAGCCCTCTTAAAATGATCCTCTCACATCGTATTTATAAATACTGTTGTTTTATATATATATTTTATGCATGATAATGAACTGCGTTAAAATAAAAAAGGCAAGAAAATAAGGCATATACGGTGGGGACCATTAGTGACTGAACGTATTTGCTATATTATTATACGGAACGACCTTTTAGCGCTAAAGTACAACAAAAAATAAAAAGGGATACTTGTTCAGTAACTTATGGTCCTCGCCGTATATTATACGAGAATATAAATTGTCGAGTATAAAAATAAAACACGTTAAATAGTCAGTTTATCCAAGTTTATAAGAATGTATACTTTTGATGTTATGCGCGTATTTGGGTGAAAAGCAACCTTATATACAATATAAAAGTTTTATATTTAAGCTCTTCAAATTTGCATTATTTAAGATGCGAAAATTGACGTTAAAAAAAAAGTTAAACACTAAAAACAAATTAAGTTTTCTCGAAAAACGTGAGAGAAAATGGCTATACATGCATATTATACTATTATATTATATATGCGCAGTTAAAAAAAAGTGCAATAATTCACAGTTTTAGGATTATACGTATATAGCAATTAATGTATAACAAAATCAATGTCATAAATTTACATAAAAATTGCATAAAATGGTGCAAAAAGGCTGCATAAATAAATAACTATCCTAATATGGATTTATCATTAGAGTCAGCTGCTTTTAGTTCCAACCAACCCTTCAGGTCCATAAATTACGTTTGCAGTTAGATGGGTGCATACCGTGCATGGGTCACATTGCCAAAAGTTGACCAATAAGGTGTCACGTTGGGGGGGTCCTTCATCACTGAGTTGACGTAAAGGATGACGTCAACTTTTGGGGTGGGTGGGTGGGTCACAAAAAAAGCAATTTTTGTAAACGTAATTCCTGGACAGCCCCTGAACCGTGGCTTTCCCCCCTCAGCTAGTGGCATAGAGAGTATGCGCACTAGCCATGGGGGAAAAGCTACATTTCAGGGGCTTGATATAATTACACGTTCAGCCACATAATTGTGAATAACCCGTTATTATTATATAATATAAAACTCTTTTGTTTTTATTTTTTTCAATTTCAAATGGAAATTTACGATAGAGCCGTAAATAATCCTCGGGAGAGAATCCGCGGGGCTTTTCTCTCTCTCTCTCTTTTATTTTAATGTAATTATTAATAGGAAATTATAAATCCGCCGCTCAATTAGACGGAGCGCCATAAAAGCGCCTTTTTAAATTAATGACTCGTTTATGAAATTAGATAATTAGAACGCTCGCGTAATTGGTTAATTAATACTCGCGAATTGTAGAAGGGGGAGGGAGGGGTTTCTATAATTACCAAATGCAGCTATATAATAATAAATGCATGCACAAATGCAAATTAAAAAGAGTGAAAAGGGGGGGGGGGAAGGTGTATGAAATCCTCATTTTCCTATAAATTAATTGGTATTGGTGCATATGTTTGCGGTGGGGGGGAGGGGGGGTGTAGGGGGAATCTGACGATATATGTGCATTTTGCCTTTATAATTATTCTCATTTTCTTCCCCCTTTCGACCGTTCAGTTTCACGCCTCATTAATTAGCTTAACATAAACCTGAATGTCCTTAAATTATAGCAATGGTCAAGCACTTGTTTTCCATTTAATGGTCCACATTAAAGGGTTGACTGTATGTACATGCATGCATGGGGAAACTATATATATATATAGACCCTTAGAAGAGAAAGTGAGGATATATTTACATGCATTTATTGCAGAATTCGTATATACTGAATGCTGTATATATAGCTGGACTTAATTCAATGACTTTTCATAAAGACACAGCTTTCCTAAATTATCCTGACAAAAACAAGGTTTTCTCTTATACAAGAAACCACGCAGTTTTCCCTGACTTTCCTTCACAAGAAATGAGTTTATCCTAACTTTCCCTATTTAATAAAAAAAAATCTCCCATGACTTATCCAGCTCAGTGAGAGAGATGCATTATTATAGGCCGTATCTATATTCAAATGAAACTATTATTATTATTATTATTATTGTAAAAATGATAATTTGCTCACACAGTGCTATTCTATCAGGGTGTCTGGCCGTCTGGAAAACCTGGAAATGTCATGGAAAAGTCATGGAAATTTAGTCTACGTCTGGAAAATCTAAATAAAATTTAACTAAAATGGAAAATTAGGCACTATTGGTGATTTTTTTATCCCATTTTTACTTTTTTTTGAGCAAAAAATTCGCCTGCAGCGCCATTTTCTGTAATTTTTTTTGTTACCCTTCAGATTTTCGACTGCAGGCCATGAAAAATATTTTTGGGTCGGGGGAAAACAAATGGATTTTTGGGTGCGGCCCAGGGTAGTTGCCAAAATATTGCAGTTTTAATTGCATGTGTCAGTAAAAATGAGTTAAAAATCACTTTCGTTTGGTCTGGAAATTTGTGAAAATTGTCTGGAAAACCTGAAAATGTCATGGAAATTTGTTACTGGATTTGGCCAGACACCCTGTTCTATAGTAGGCCCCTATAGTGAACATTTTCAATAGGACCTATCATACCATGACACCCCTCTATAGTTAAAAGCGTCAGGTGATTTATGGATTGCCCCCCTTATAAGAGCAATGCTAAGTGGGTTTCTGCCATTTCCAACCTTAATTTAAATGTTGGCATTTTATTACTCAAATATAATGTGCAAAAAAATAACATGTAAGCGAATGTGCATTATTATAGAGCCTCGCTTTTTATATACACGTATTTTAAATCCTCACAAGTTCATTTATAAATATAATATAAAAGCGAAGAAACATAGCTTAATTTTTTTTTCCTTTTTGGACTTAATGAGCTATTCGAGATTTGCATCAATTGTATTATGTATGAATAATTTAAAAATAAAGCCATGCAGGCACGATTACAACATTTGCATACATTTTTCCCTTAAATTTGTCATTAATTATCATATTTTAAAAAAAATGAATATATAACAAATACAATATAACGTAGGCCGTATTGTGGCATGCATTTCACACAGACTATTTCATTTTTCACAGTTCCTTTAATAACTTTTAAAAATGCATGAATTTTTACTTTTTGCATTTTCTGCATTTTCTAAAGAAAAAAAAATTCCTATTTTATTGGGGGGAAATTTCGATAAAAATGTTGTATATTTCCTTAAAATTTGGAAAGAATTCTTATATTAGTCATATATATCAATTAATGTCTATAGTATAAATGTATTGTACTTGACCACACTTAAGTTATGTTTAATTATTCAAGGTGGCTCGATGTATCGATCGTTTGTCAAAATTTGCCAAAATGTACAACGATTTGCCCACTCTCGGATTCACCCATTTACAGTGAGTTGGATTTTCAGTTTTCAAACTATTCTTAATTATATATCGATGGCTCAATTCAGAAGTAGCGAATAAGCCAAAAGTTGCTTTTGAGATATAATAGCAAAAAAAGTATAACTTGGAAATAAACAATGTCAAAAGGCTGAAATTTGGTGAAACAATATAATTATATAAGGAATGTGCTAATTTTTGTTAAATAACTAAATTAGTATAAAAATTAAGTAAGTCATTTTAGAAATAAAAGGCTTAAAAAAATGCACATTGGCTAGTTTGACTTTGATAAAGTTTGCGGGAAAGCGAAGTAAATTAAGTGTGAAGTAGCGAATGCGCACATCCATTATTTTGCCTATTGAATGAAAAGAATGCAAAAAAAAAACCAAAAAAATTGCGAATATTGTCACATTCGCTACTTCTATTTGTTATAAAAAAAATTGTCCGGAGACATGTTTAAAAGATAAACTTACGAATGGTACCATTCGCCACTTCTAACTTTTAGGAATGATACCTCTTTGGATATTCGCTACTCTACACTTCTATAACTTTAACAATAATTATGGGTTTAAATTAAATTTCTGTAACTTTAGGTTAAATTTGGGACACTTCCAGGATCACAATGGTTCACTTATCTCATTTTTGACAAATTGGCTCATTCGCTACTTCTGAATTAAGCCATCGATACGATGATGATATACTGATCACTGGTCACTAAAAAAAACTAATGATTTCAGACCGGCTCAGTTGACCACTGTGGGCAAACGCGCCTGTCTCTGGATCCAGGATTTATTAATGGATTTACGGAATTTGGAAAGGGCCAAAAACGATTTGAGATTCCGTGGGGTCAAAGGGACGACTGGAACGCAGGCCAGTTTCATGCAGCTGTTCCAAGGAGACGAACAAAAGGTCAGAAGTCCTATACAGACCAACTTCACTGACGTCATCATTTGTCATGACATATAGTTCCACCCATGTCCATTTATAGGCATTGACTGTCCAGTTAAAAGGGAAAGTCCCACTTTTGTATCAAGTGATATACTTCAGTTGTGGTACTTGAGTTTTCCCAAATACACGTTAGGTGCCATTTTTCTATAGAGTTTGGCAGACACTGAAAGTGGGTGGCGCCCTCTAGGACGTGCCTGGCTACGTGTTTCATCAAGAGCTGATGCCTTTCATCCAGTAGATGGCGCTACACACTGTCAGTGAAATAGCGCCCATTTGCATTTTCAACCAAAATCCAAATGTATTCAGGACATTCGGTGGGCTCAAATCCAATTGCACTTTCCTACAACCCATTTGTTTCAAAGTGGGACTTTCCCTTTAAATGGTCGTTTAAATTGCCACCACTATCACACGCACGTGATAAGTGAAGTCACCAGCAATTGGTCTATAGGTGGTGTATTTAAGTTACGAAAAATATATTAATTTAATGTAAATTTGTAAAACTATTATGATTGTGTAATACAACACAAAAAGACTAGATTTTATTTAACTCTTATTTAAATTTTTCCATAACAATTCGGAGCACTCTGTTTATATTATATAGTGTATTTAATTAAATTTAACTTTTTTTTTAAATAAATAAATGAAACTTTAAATTTTGGCCCCAAAAAGAGATTTATGATTTATTTAAAAATTTGAACAATGAATCATAACTGTGAAGGTAAAAAAAAACCAAAAATTTTTAAAAGGTTTTACTCTCACGACTTTTATAGAAATGTTTTTCATTTTTTTTATTTTAATAAAAACTGGCTTTTTGGAGAGAAAAATAAGTTTCGAAGAGAGTTTGCACCTGGATAAATTACATCAATGAATACTGACCTCATTTGTAAATTGGCTTCACATTTTAAGTAAAAATTAATTGTAATTAATGTTTTTTCTCAACTCAGGTGAAACAGCTTGACCAGTCCGTGACCCAATTGGCCGGATTTCAAAGGTAAATTACTTTTTTTTTTTTAAAATTACAAATTGCAACATTTATTTTCATTCCCACCTTCAATTCTTTCTCTGCTGGAAATAATTATATATTTTTTTTTTTAATTTTTTAAAAAAATGTTTTTCATTAATTTTATTTTCTAACAATGTAACTGATTGTAATCCACCTGGTGACAGAAAATGGATGAGCCCATTTCAAAAGGCAACCAACCAAAACAAAAAACATTAACCAAAATGAAAAAAAAGGATACAAAACTATTTTTCCTCTTTTTTTTAATATTTATATACACGTATAATTTTCAAGATATTCATTATAATAAGTTGTGTAGGAAAATAAATTGAGGAAATTAAGGCTTAAAAGTCATGGAAGGAAGTGGTCTTCGTCTTATACTCACTTAATAATTGACCGTCACCCCACTAGGGGGCGGACATTAGCGCGAGTAATGGCCCGAATAGAGCGAGGAAATTGTTTTTTTTTTATTTTTTTTTTCCTGAACCCTCACATTATTTTAAAAACATTTAATTTTGAGAGAAAACGGTTTTGGTTACCGTGGGAAACGCCCGCTTGAATCATCGCATGCCTCGTCAGGTGGCGCCATTGAAAAGCTTGTATTAATGGACGCCATTTTTTATCGTAACATAGTTTATGCTTTAAAAAATTATATATTTTAAAAGAGTCAATTATTGGTAAGAGGGCGCTTTTGACTACGCATATAGAGGGCACCAATCAGCTTTTAACACTACATAGTTACTAATAGGTGGCGCAGAAGCACTTTTCTCTGTTAATTAGGCGCGGTCAGTTTCACCGACGTCATAATTGTGGTATCATATATATAGCTCCAATTCACATTGACGTTGACTGCCCATTCAGTCATTTGTGATGGCAAATACACCAGTAAAGCACCATCTGTGATGAATAACTTTCAACTGGCACTTATACTAAAGCAAAATGGCCGACGAATTTTATCTGACATAGGCTCGTGACGCCATCTATGATAAACAACTTTCAACGAGTATTTTATAATACTAATGCAAAATTGCTCTTTTTGTGTTAAAGGGACGGTCCCACCTTATACCTCAAGCATTTTTTGCAAGAAAGAAGGTAAAAAAAATAAGAAGAAAGTAGAAATTGAAATTTAATTAATAATTACTTATTATAATTTTGAAAGATGCCCAATGTGGACAAAAATCTCTAAGGTTGATAGCAATGTGTATACCAGTCTTAACTTAACAGCTCTAGAATAACTATTCCATTGCAATAAAGTGAAGCCAACTTGAACCCCCCCCCCCTTCCTTTGCACGCAGCGCCATTCTGCCTGGGTGGGGAGACTATTGTAAAAATGACGACTATCATTTTTTTTTTTTTTGGAAACATCATAAATGACGTCTCGTGAGATTGCTTCCCCCCTTAATTCCTTCTACCAAATGGGCAGTTATATGCTGATCATGGACTTGCTGAGTTGAATTGAATTGAAGCACACATGTATAAAATCCATGCATTTGTAAGCCAGAAGATATACGAATCTCCCCATTTTCCTGGCCTGCATGTGGAACTGCATTATATATATATATACAGGCTATATCACAGCCTACTAAGATTTTTTTTTATTATTTTATGCATAATATTTATTTATAAAATAAAAAAAATCTTAGTATAGGCTGTGGCTATATATATATACATCTCATGGCGTTGTTTTTTAATATTAATAATTTTGATTTTAAAATTACACACATAAAGCGTTTGATGGTATAAACTTAATGGTCCTTATCTCCCTTACGGTCATTTCTCGTCCACTGCATTTGGGAGAAAAATTCCTCTTTTCTTTTATTAACTCTTCATTTTTTTACCTTTCATCATTCCGTTTTAAACCCTTATTTATTTATATATTATTTTATTTTTATTTTTTGCAACATTAACTTTTTTTTCTACTTCAACACTCTTTACTTTCTCTCACGCCTTTTTCTATATATTATATTGTATAAGGTCATATGCATATAAGTTTTATAATAATTGGTTTTCAACTTCCATATCCATGCATGCATGCATGGTTGCTCTTTATTTTTAGACTTTCCTATCTATTATTATTATAGGTATATTCACAAATGCTCATGATTTATTTTTTTCCATGTCCATTTCAGTTCCTATTTGATCTGTGGTCAAACTTATTCTCGCAAAGTGGACGTTGACTGTCTCGCCGCATTGGCCAGTTTGGGTTCAACAGTACACAAGGTATACCCCATGAAAAGACGGAAATGTATCCATAATTTATGGATGTTTATTTTGTTATTATCAAAAAATATAATTTTTTTTTCTTAAATATTGCTTCATAACTGGTCTCAATGCTCATAAAGCCTATAGGTGCTATACAACAGGCTATGGCATCTATAGACAATAAATTAAAAGTATATATTAATGTGCATGTATTAACCTCGAGGGGTCACCG
Source organism: Proteroiulus fuscus (assembly GCA_034700285.1). Lineage (NCBI taxonomy): Eukaryota > Metazoa > Arthropoda > Diplopoda > Julida > Blaniulidae > Proteroiulus > Proteroiulus fuscus. The sequence goes on along the minus strand of JAQIXP010001115.1, from coordinate 2,209 downwards.
TGAACATTTGCCAAATGGTTTATGATTTCTAATTCAGTTGCATTTAATTTCCATTTCCCCATAATTTCATTAAAATCGTATAGAATCCGATTCGAAGAAAAATCAATGGCCGGATTGTTTGCCGCATATATTATACACTATATAATACGTCCACTATACAGCACACTACTCTTTCCTCATTTTAATCCCCCTCCTGGTGCCCATTGGTCACTAAAATGGACATTTATTTAGGTTTTATTGGAAACTTTGGCCGAGGAAAAATGACTTTTGTTCACCTCCGAGCCCATAAATTTGCATAACGGGTGCGTTAATTGCAGGAAATGGAGGACATTAGCGCCTTTTCACAATTAACTACGACGCTCTTTAGAGAGAGAGAGAGAGAGAGAGAGAGAAAAGGGGAGGGGGGGGTTGGGTGATAAAAGGTAAAAGTGGAGGAGGGGAGGGAGGAAGAATGGGGTGTATAGGGCACGAGGCGGTTCAATCGATCTCTCTCTCTCTGCAAGTATAGAGAACAGATGGTGGCGACGTCTAGTGTGGTCAATGCTCGCCGCAATGATAATATACCGGTAGTCCTATATTAAAGGGACAGTCCCACTTTGAAACAAGTTGATTTTAGGAAAAAGAGCATGAAAAATTAGGATGGACTGGGAAATTGCGATTGGATTTGTGCCTATATATAATGTGGATTTGGATGGAACTATATAGATAACCCAAATAGAAGCCATTTTCTGACCGTGTGTAGCGCCCCCTGCCGATAAAAGGCATCAGCTCTCATAGAACACATATACCCGGTAGACATACACGCCCTAGAGGGCGCCTACAAATGCTTGCCGAATGTGTATTTAGCAAACGTGATTACTTCAACATGTATGCCATGGAAACTGTGGGAACAACTTATAAATATCACTCTTTAGCTAGAGGGACTTTCCCTTCAATTCAACTCAGTACCCTACGATCAGCATATAATTTTGCTTTAATCTTTAAAGCCCTTTAATCTTGAAATATATATATATATATATATTATTTAAAATTTAATTTCCCTGACTATTGGCTGCTGCAGAATTGATCTTGACTCCTCGACCCCCCCTTTCCCCCTTAAAAAAGTGAAAATCCTGCATTTTTGCTATTTAACATATAGCCCTTGTGCATTCATGCCCTTAATTCCATTCGAATGGTTTCTGTTGCCCAATGCAGGAATTTTATCACGACTGCAATTTAGGCCTTACAGTTGGATTTTCATGGACCTGTCCGATCAATAGACCACGTACCGTGTACCAACTACAATTTCTTTCGATTCGTCCCTCGCATTACTTTGAATTTAATTAGCTAGAATGAGATGGAACGGTCAATTCCGAGGAGTACCCCGAGTGGTGGGCGGTGAGGGAAGTGGGGGAGGGGAAGCCAGAAGCGCCCCTCGGCTTCCTTTCCCCTTCCCCTTCCCTTCCCTTCCTTTAACAGTGTTCAAACGCGGTCTTAAATGGAATTCCAATATTTATTAGAATGTAAAGCGGTTGACATTAATTAGCCTCTTAGTAAAGGCGTCTAGTGTCCTAATGGCCGAATGGATGGATGCACCGGGCGATATGACGTCATTGGCCTAAATCCCGGGTTGGCTCGGTCCCCCCCCCCCCCCCAACCCTCTCTCTCTCTCTCTCTCTCTCACTGGAACGATAAATCGTAATGTGATTTGGCAATCCGGTGGCAATTCCTTGGAATTGTTTGAGCTATAGCATGCAGTCGATCCATATGTGTTTCAAGCCGCGGTATTTCGCGGAATTCCGATTTCTTTGGAAAATCCGTGCCTTGCGGCTCCATTTAATCGGCCACGATTTTGAATGCGTTTGAGTTCCTAGAATATGTGCGAGAAAATCGCTATATGTCTACGGACATTGCATCAATTCAAGCTAGAATCCCATGGGAGTACGGCCCTCGTATCACTAATAATTATACTTGTCATTTAAAAAAAAATAACAAATAGGCCCACGTTAGGTGCTGCATATCGATAATATCTATTTGTCGAGCAAACATCTTATGAAAATTTGTATCGGTACATTGTAGCTTATTGGGCCAGTTATTTCCATGCACCCATCATGGTGCAGGATTACATTCTTAAGTATTGGCCAGGTACAAATAGTCATTCCATGTCAAATCAACACAAAAAAAAAGTTTTTTGACCTTACCTTTTTTGATTTTGATGAAATTTGGCATA
>JAQIXP010001114.1:0-20148 GCA_034700285.1 Proteroiulus fuscus | reverse complement strand
CTCGGTTGTGTGACGAAAGCCCTCGCTAACGCTCGGGACTTTCGTCACTCAACCTTGGGATTTCATTTCGTGTAAAATTTTTTCCCCGTGTTTCATCTAATACATATACATGTATACCGTATATTTTTTTAAAATTTTATTTTGCAAACTAAAGCAGACTGCAGTAACTGTTAGCAAACTTCCTGTCAATAATTTCAATATATCTTTTTAAAAATATGTGTAAAAAATACTAGTAAATAAAAAAATTTAAACTATTAAGCACAAATAAACTAATTAAATTTTAATAAATAATATTTAACAAAAGACGGGATCATTTTTAATTGTTACTTGATGCCAAGCTCCACATCTTACTTGAATCATCCAACGAAACTTGAGACTCCTCCAAAGAATCAGCAAACCGGACCAAATTTTGAGGCCTGGATATAGCCACTGATCGTGCGGTAATCACCAGATTATAATAGCTTTCAACGTCCAACTGCTTGCCACTACTGGGTTCTTGCATATCGGACAGACATGATGCCACATGGGATAAAAGTGCTTGATCCTTAAGACATAAATAAAAATTAAGAATACATTTCTAGTCATTTAGTAATAAATTAAACCTTAAAACAAACCTTATGATTATGGTATGCGGTTTTGTTGGTAAGAAGTGCCATCAAAAGACCCTTTGTTTGCTGTTGAACACTTGGCGGGGTAGGAAGCGTTAACAATTGTGTGGCCAAATCCAGAGCCACAGGGCGTAAAGCATGTTTGTTTTCACCTACGGGCATCACGGAGAAACAATTATCTAACAATTCCAGTGAGCCGGCTAAGAGTCTGTCCAAATTAGTTAGTGGCAAAGGCATGGTCGGCATTCCTCCCTCGCTATCTCCAGTCTGGGACGCTACTGCAGTGATGGCTGTCGTGGGTGAATTAGTGGGAAATTCGTCATTATCTTCTGGCCAACCAAATGTGTCTTTTAACTTTCCGTAAATTTTAATTGAATCCACAATAGTGACGCCAGAAGGGTAAGAACTAGCTCCAAAGAAGATGCTGATTTTCTTATCGGCCTGAAGAGATTCCTCTTGTGTGAAGGGAAAATCGTACCAGCGGCTCCTCGTCAAAGTAACTTGTACAGTACGGTTAAAAATTTCAAAGTACGCAGGGGCCCTCTGAATGTCCAAGCCTCCCACCATGATGCGAACGCCCGTCATCACCATTGAGGGATCTGGATTCGTGACTTCGATGGTAAATCCTGCTGGCTTGGTACTAGCAATGTACATTCCGGTGGTGTTCAATCGATGTTTAATCTGCTGTGTATTATAGATCTGTAATACATCGTTTCCTCCAAACTCAAGCCCATTTAATGGAACGCAATGTTCAAAAAAATCCACCGGAAATGCAATTGATCCTAAAACAAGGGAAATGTTTGAATAAAAAATCAAAATCAGTTCTCAAGAGTCAATATAAAATCATTAATGCTACATACACAAATATTAAAAAATAAAATAATATTAACTATAAATGTAATAACATTTTATTTTTAATAAATAATGTGAATTAACTGCAAATGTTACAATTCCATACCTGTTGGCCGGCCAGCTTTTGTCGACTTTTTTTTCTTTGGAGGTCGCGTTGTCGAAGCTGCAGAAATATTCTGATGAGCAGGAGTTAACCAAAACCCAGTCTGATCAACATTGGCCATGTAAATACTAAAATAATTCAAAATAAACATTAGGTATAAAAAAAAACACTGATGCACCTGAATATTAGAAAAAAGTTACGGTATATAGATTACCGTAAACTTCCATCTTCACAAAGAACAATAATTGTTGTACGTTGATCCCCACCAGAAGCCTGATGGCGAATGGCCACCATGTCAGTAATCTTCGATTTGGACGAGACCAGCTTACTTTCTTGAACTAAGATTGTGTCTGGCTTTATCATTATCACGACTGGGTTGTTGTCTAATTAAGCAAAACATTTAAATTAACATACTATCACACTACTGATTGCTTAATCAAGTATTTAATGTAATTATTATAATATAAATGTAATTCTCATTCAAAAATATACAAAAAGAAAAATGCCGCTTTTAATATACGTACTAAACATTTACTGATCTGGCATGGTATCATGCGCCCCCTCCCCCCTCCCGCTTTTATTGAGGAAAGCAAAGCAGTTTCCATTGAAAACTTGGCTAGTGACAGCTATGGAAAACTGCAACATTCTCTCTATACAATAAAAAGAAATCTTCAATAAACAGTTCTTTATTATTTCCCAGGTATGCTTTAGGGTGCATTATGGACAATAAATGTATGTGCTCGTATATGTGCAGCATTTTTATTAAGGACCAGATATCTGGCATTTTTAATTTTGATTGAATAAATGCGCGCTTTTAGGGTAAATTGTTTGAATTTAAACATACTGGTTTGCGTAAGACAGCAAATAAGTCCCGGATGATTAGGTACTTCAGACCATTGGCACAGAGGTTGATTATTCGATTTTCCTCCACCATTTGTTTTGAAAGTGATAGAATGAAGTTGGCTTAACTCAGGAACCATTTTGGGCATTGAACTGATGAAGCTCTTGCCATGAGCATAGCTGAAAAACAGCAATTGAAGCGTATGCGAGTAATAAATAGAAACGCCGCCACCACCGAATTGACCGTTGGAATCCTACAAAAAGGTTAACAAGAACTAATGCTATCAACATTGAGCAAAAATTATAAAACACAAAGAATCTGGTCAGTTTCGCTTACTTTCAGATCAGCGTGTTTGACTTCCAAAATAGTGGTAACGTAAAAAGGTCCATGTTTGGCAGAGCTCTCGTCGCACATGACCTGAGTGTAAATGTGTCCAGCTGACGACATCAGCAAAAGGTGGCGTTGACCATCTTCGGTGAAAGCAAAGCAGCAGTCTCGTATTTTTCCACTCGGTAGCAAAAAGTAGTATTGGGGACTCAGTGCATCAACTGCCAAATCGTAAATTTTTACGAAATCCGGCATAACAAGGGCCAACTCGGTTTGCGAGCCAGGAAGCCACACGGCTTTGATAATAAAGTTTCCTACAGCCGGTTGAGGTTGCAACGCCAGGTGATCAGCAATGGAGCCAGTTGGAGTAAATGTTAAAATATGGCAGTCCTACAATATATTATTCATAATATGAATATATTAAAATAGTGACAACTAAAGGGAATCCTATATTATAGATTCATAAACCAATCATGAATTTAAATAAGATATTACTCTATAAAGAAGCATAAATAATCTCCGTTGAGTTTCGTTATAAAGAGACTGCATTATTGTAAAAGAAAATGTAAACTGGAATTGAGAATACTTTAATTTTGGATTTAGTTTCTGGGAATATGAATGATAAATTTTACATAAGATAATGGGGGTCTATAATAAGGACACAGTAAAACGATTCCAAGAATTAAAAAAAAATATCAGCATACCTTTAGTCCACAGACAGCCAAAAACTCTTCATTGCATGGATTTCCAGCTATGGAAAGAACAGTAAACGGAACCGGAGCTGACGACAGCCGCTAGAAAGCATCACAGGCAGTGTTTATTAAGTATAATTTACCACGGCCATTAATTATCAAAAAGTGACAAAGTAAAGTGATTTTACTGTTAAGGTGAGTTTCCGCTTGCTGGAATCGGCTTGCTTGAGCAGCGATGATAACTGCAAAATAGTAATTTTGCCTTTTTCGTGCGAAACTGCCAAATGCTGCCTTTTTCCCTTGGAAGATGCAAGAACGCACATTGCGACGCGTCTAATCATGTGGGCTCCAATAAGCTGACGGATCGTCTGACCCTGATCCCCGCTATAATTCATCCTCACGTTTTCAAATGCACCTTCTTGAGAGCCGAGAATCGGAACCTTAATACAGAAATGGGATAACTGATACTTCTAATTCCATGCGAATTCAATTTGAAATCAATTTGCAGTGAAATTACCATGAGTTGATCAGTGGTCTCAAAGGTTTTATCTGTCTCGTGCAATTTTTGTAGGGCTTTTTGAATGCGAGTGTTACTGCCCACTGGAGAATTTTGATAGCAGTTGGTCTCAATGGCTGGTTTAAGACTTTGCAGCATTTCAAGTACATCTGTCCCAATTTTTGGTAAGCTCTGAGAATCAGAACAAAAACAAAATAAAATTTTATTCACTAAATTAGTATAAAAACTTGCTCGATCCTTATATTTTAAACAAAAAAGCACTCACGAGGCTGCTAGAGAGGATATTCTCTCTCAACGGCTCCAATTGTTTACTCAAAGTTTGGTGCACTTTGCTTCCATCGTCCTGTGAACCAGCTTTATTGTTTTCATTGTTACGATCATTGGTTGCCGGAGATGAAGATCGCCTACGTAATGAGCTGGCCAACGAATCGGCAGAAAATGCTGAAGGGCCAATACTTGCCAAAACGCTTGGATCTACATTATTGGTAGCAGTACGTTTCATCAGTGCCTACAAGGACATCAGTCAAATATATATATGAATAATAATTTCAACAGTTTTCAAGATCTAAGAAAACCCATTACTTCAAATTTCAATTAATTTTTGAAATATTTCAATCTTAAACAAACTGTCTCTATAGTGTTTTATCATGCATCTACTACAATTTTTAAACAAAATTTACTTTTTTTTAAAAAATTTCTACAATTATATTTGCACATTAGAATCCAGATATTTACTTCTTATTTTAAAATTGAAAAAAAAGTTATTTTTACAAAAAATATGTACATTGCATTTTATGCTATTAAACTTATAATGACAAAAATAAGCTTGCCTGGCAACTAGCATCTTCCTTAGCACCACAGTCACAAAAGAATGATCCATGCTTGGCATAAGTGACGTCATGATCTTTATGACAAACTTTAGCACAGATACTGCAAACGCCAACCCCATCTACCATTTTGCAAGTATGGCAATGATACCTGCAAAATAAACATTATACATTTCTATACAAGTTTCAAAACAGAACTAAACACAAATCAAAAATTTCACTGAAAAGCTTACCAATGCTGGTTCATAAATTCCTTTTGAGTCACAGTAAATGTGCACAACTTATTTGACAGTGAATCTTCATCCTAAAATGAAAGCCTGAAATCATTATATCATAAAAATTTGGGCAGCCGAAATAAGAAAGCTTAATTACCGAATCTTCGCCTGCTGATTCTTCATCGTCCTGGCCAAGATCATCTGCCCAATCAGAGTCCATGTCCTACAGAATAAATTAATATTTATTTCAATTTCGTTTGCTCAATGATTTTGCCATAAACTTTATCAGAAATACAGTTCAATATAATACAAACCAGGTGTGGCAAATCCCCATCAGGTGGTGGTGATGTCATTCCACTTCTCAAATTCATTAAATACCTGAAACAATTATTTTGAATGTGCATTAGGAACCAAATATGTGCACCAAACTGCATATTACATTCTTACATACTTGTCAGTAGATGGTTTAAGTGCCCCTAAAGTGACAGTTAAATAAGACAAAATGCAGCATACTGACTCCATCATTGTCTGATGCTGAAAATTGAGAATAAGCAAATATTATTATTATTTTTTTTTTTTTTTTTACTATGGCACATCAATTAACGTGAATTGAATATTAATTTGCTTGTTTGTACCTTGCCACTCAGTACACCATTCTGCAATTTCTCGGTTACATCCTTTTCGCAGAGATACTTTTTGCTATTAGAATAGAATTAAATAAACATTTTAGTCAAAAGCTGTTAGTCAACTGACATGTTCAAATGTGTATGATAATGATTGCATATGAGGCAATCCCGTGAGTCTCTAGTGAATCCTAAAGTGAATCTTCTTGACTTTTTTGGTATTCACTTGTCGTTATGCTATTTGGGAAATTGTCCCACAACTCAGCCTAAACTAAAGTCTCAATAATTTGGGAGTACCAGGAATAGATTTGTGAACCTTTATGAAATTTTAGTGATTCACCAATATTTCAGCATCCTACATTCTGAATGAGACTTCCAACCCAATACTTTCGCAAACTATGACCAGTTAAATACATGCGACCTTCGATGCTACCATACATTTTTTAAGCAATGGTATTTTATCCAAATTGTCAAATTTAGCTAAATTAAAAAATTATGCACATTGCCTAACTATAAATAATGTTTTTTATACATTTTACACATCTCCATAATTTCACCCACGTTATCATTTTAAAAATGTCGTTATTGGTATCATTTAAAAAAAATAATAATCTTACCATTGGCACAGCCAAAACGAGACACTTTTCAAAAGTGGTATACGACCACTAGCACCCCCTGCTCCAGCAAGGGATGCCATAACAACCATTAGCTCAGGAAATCCAACTCCGTCAGAAGAACACATTAAAATCTTAGTAGCCATAGGCGTCAGGGCATGCAATAGGGCACTGGCAACATTTTCATCAACACGACTGGAATGGCACAATAAATAATAATCAACAAAGCTACAAAGATAAGTGTTTAACTAATGTACAATTAACCACCTTACCTATTTTCCTGAACAATATAGGAGGCCAAACTTTGCAGTAAAAGCCTATTTTCTTGCAATGCATTTGCATCTTCATTTGGCTATAAATACAAAATGTGCTTTTCCTAATGTCTCACGGTATAAGCTTTCAGATGCAGTACACAATGCAATACTTACAACCAAAGGACCGCAGATTATCTTTGCTAGCCACTCTTGAAGAGTGGTACAACTGACTTTTGCCAACTTTCCAAGAGATGAGCAAAGCATAACCAAACTCTGATCTTCGGGAGACTTATCGGCTAAAAAATAAATATCATTATTTAAAGTCTTCACATTTAGAGAAATATTATAAACACTCATGCATCTTATCAACGTCCAAGCAAACTCACCTAATTGGAATAGTTTGTTGAATAATTTCAAAACCTTGGTGCCATAAGAAACACTCAAATGTTCATTGGAAGAAGACAAAAGGATATCACAAAAATCTATAATTGTAAAGTGTAAGCATTTTAGTTTTTATGAAAATGGACGCATGTTTTGTATTCTTATGATGAGGTTCCAAAGTCCGGAATTTTTCACAGAATATTTTTTTAAATTGCTCTGAGTGAAATGAAATAATACTATTTACCACTAAAACTATTTTATGTTATTGTAATTTTTTTTTCATTCATATACAAAACATGAACTGTACAATATAAATTGTGGGTAAAAAATTTAATAAAATTTTTTAAAACTTTTCAGCTTTAATTACCTTTTATTATTAATTACCTATCTTTTATTTAATTTAATTTTATTAAATTACCTTCTTTTCAGCAAAATGTTTTAATAACAAAAATTGATAAGTATGAAATTTATAAATAAAGGTGTAAACATAGGATAGCTATGTAAACATAGAGGATATGTTAATTATGGCAGGATAGCTGCAAACATTAGTACTCTAATTGACTTGGAATATACTTTTCTTGGTTTGAAACCAATAGAGTATGATTTTTGCACATGTAAAACTTAATGGCTAGCAGCAGTCCCAAATCACCAATGGCTCCCCCAATGGTATCGTTTAAATTTGAATGTGAGATAGGAAAATGATATATATCTCTCCTCCACTCATGATGACATTGGTATGGATGCATACTTTAGGACCTCAATGAAAGTTTCCAATAAAATGTTAATAATTTTTTTGAGGTATTTCAAGACCTGACTTTTTAAAAATGTCAATTTTTTCCTTGAAGTTGATAAATTGTCACAGCTAAATATTGTATGGGTTTTAAATTCAGCGATTTCCAAACTTGCTTAATATTTAAATGCATTAACTAACCATTAACCTTACCTTTGTTTTTGCCAAAAAACCTCTCCAAAGCCTTTTTTCCTGGGGCTTTCTCAAGCATGGATTCAATGAATTTTAACAGGTCATGAAAAATGCGCTCATCCATACCACTAAAAAATGAAATAAAGAGTTTAATAATTGTTATTGGAAATCAATAGTTTGCTTAAATATACGCACCTATCCTTATCAGAGTGATTGGTGAGAAGCAAGTTGCCAATGTTCAACGTGTGAAAATAAACTTTTTCTAAATAATCATCATTTTCTGAAGAACCAACGAACCTTTCCAGTGCTAGGGTCACCTGAATAACAATGCTTGTCTGAATACACACATAATCAAGATAGTACTCATTTTCATAAATAACTTCTGAAACAATACATACAAAATCTGCCAAATTCTCGGTGCTTGCATCCAGTATGAGCGGGAAAAGTACATCCACAAATCCTGACAGAATTTTTTCATCTTGGCATGGGCTGCATAAAGCAGTAAAAATGGTCAAATTACTATTTAATTGGACCACTTCAATTACAGCGTAATAATTCCTATCAACTCACATAATAAGATCACCAACAAATCGTACTAAAGCATGTAGTGTATGCTTCAAGGCTAAATTGCTGTTAAAAGTAGGTTGGCTAGAAAGTGCGGCAATATGGCACATCTGAATAGCACACACATAACTTTCAGATGGAATTGGATCGTTTGCAAATGCATTTCGCTACAAAATGAATTAAAAAAAAAAATAATTAAGACACCAATTTAAAAGACAAAAATGCAAACCCACTTTAAACAAAAGCTGAGGGAAACTATAATGGAAGTCCCAATGTGTTGAAATTGAAAAATGGGAATAAACGTTGACTAGCTTCCAAAATCTCCCATAAAAATTTGCACGCAATTCATATACCTCACAGTTATGACCCTAATTATACATAAAAAAATGTACTCAATTGATTGCTGCTGCCAATTGCAAAGGTGTCAGGTCATGCAAAGTGCTGTTATTTAAAGGAACAAACCCCTTGTTACAGTTAAATCAAGGAGATGATCGCAGAAGGAGTGATCCCTTCTTCGACCAGAATTGCATTATTTGCAAGACTATTCATTGTAATCTTTTATAAAAAATATACATAAGAAGTTCAGCTTATAGTTACCCAAGCACAAATGGCTGGAAATTCAGACAGGCTGCTAGCATTCCACCTGTCTAATGCCGTCCTTAATGGAGCCGGAGTGTAAAGTGCGATCGGTAAAGCCACTGCCGAAGATTTTGGACAACGACTAGATGATAAGGCCACAGTTAATCCCTGAGCAACCATAGCGTGATGCGAGTAAAATCCCGGTGGGTCTGCTGCATCATTCATTTGGTACAGTAGGCTAGATCTTAAAATGATAATTGATAAGCACATAATTTAATTAACGCTACTGTGACAACCAAAACAAGCATTTTTTAAAGACAATTTACCGAATAAATGTTGAATACAGTTCAATCAATTGCAAAATTTCGGGCAGTAAATCTGAGGCAACGACCGGCAATTTTGTTTTTGGTTCAATATCCGTCTAATAATAAAATGAAAAGAATTATCCACAATGGAAAACATTATTCTCTTTCTTTCCATTTAAATGTACAAAAATTCTTACAATCGGCTTGGAGAATGTCTCATCCACGGTCACTTGTAATTTAGCAATAACCGAATCCAAAATGCATGTTTGAAATAACTGCGGCAAAGCCTGTCTGGGCACCACAGTACCTAGTTCCCTGTCAGCATATTTGGAAAGCTGCAAATAATAGCAAAATTAAAATGATTACCTCCTTGAAAATAGTGATAAAAATGTAATAAACCAAAAGGTAACGTACCAAGCTCTGCATTGCATTTTTAGCCTGTTCAACATCGTATGTAACATTATTACAGTTGTTATTGAGTGTTCTCAATAACGATTCCGCTTTCTGGGTGGTAAGACCTTGTTTAATTAAGCAATCCTACAATATAAATTGTGATAGATGACGCATTTTCAGGTTTTTAATCAAACCGTTTTCCGAGAAATAAATACACATATTATTATAATTTATAAAATAAACAGAGCTAATACAATACAGATTGCCCTCCTAAATATTGTGAGTAGATATGTTGGAATTAAATTCTCGTCTATTATAAACATAAAATGATTGCTAACATGTTTCAATGCCAGGTGAGCAAGTAGTGGACCATCAATAATAGTTCAAGAAACACTTTAAAAAAAATTGTTTCAAGTTGGTTTCAATAATTTAATTTTCAAATCGTATGCTCTCCCACATGATAATTAAAATCAATTCAGTGTATGAGTCATAGAACAAAATAGAAGCATGACGTTTCTTGATACCTCCTCACCCCCATGTCACAATCAGTAACGCTTTGCCCAGTACCCCCCACCCCCTCCTCCCCCTGGAACGTTACGTACATAATTTATGCACAGCCCCTGATGGAAATTTTCTGAGATTTTTAGTAGCGTACAGTTGTGATGCTTTTGTCGATAAAAATGGACGCCATCACTGGTCAATGTTTTTCATGAAATCATGGTTTTATCCTAGTCTCTTTTATTCGTGGTAAGCTTGCATCAGATAACATGCAAATTTCTCATATTATCACTTTTTCTACTTTCATTTAACCATCAGCATACAAAGGGAGATTTTCACTTTAACAATTAAATCCTTGGAAAATCCTAATTCACCCACTTAATTTGAGATTCATCCAAATGATACACTGAAATTTCAATTTGGGTTTCCTCGTCATTGCCCTACCCCATAAGAAGGTGTTCGTTTTAATGATCATCATAATTTCTCGGATAATAATATTATTAAAGGATTGATGCCACTATGTTTAAATAGTTAATTCCAGTTTTCTCAGATAGACAATGATGCCAATTACCAAAAGGGACATACCTTTAACCAAGCAGCAAAGCCCTTGTGTGCAGTACGTGGTATCCAAATCAGAGATAATGGCAACACATTTGATTGAGTTTCTGGCGTTGGCGTTGCCAATGACTGCAAGAATGCCATAGATGGCGGAAGTGATAGAAGCAACCTCCAAACAATGGTGAAACAATATTGTACCGCACATTGACCCTTCAATACAATATGAAATGTGTATTAAATTTTATAACTATCAACCTCAATTCATCCTTGATTTAAAAGTATGTATTTTTACCAAATAAGACAGCTTTTTGCTCGTAATCCTAGACGGAATATCACATTGCCCTCCGATTCCAAGGATCATAATCAGAGCAGGATAGAATTTTTGATATGGTAAGACATCAGGAGTTCCAAGCAAGAAATTGCTTGACTAGAAAAAAACCCAAATATTCGTATGTGATAAGAATATTAAAAATGTTATAAAAGTTTGCAATAATTCATAAGAAGTCTGGATGAAACTAACAAATCCGTCAAGTTTGGGCACGTCCATATTGCCAACTTCGATGTTGACTAAACTGTAAAAGCGCGGCTTTATCCCACCTATTGAAACATTTAAAAGTGAATATGTAAAAAATTGAATATCTTCCCCGGTTAGTAAATCTGCTTTTTACCTTGCACTTCTTCAGAATCACAATGCCGGCTGTAGTTATCCTCTATGTCCTTGCACGGGAAATAGAATTTACTTGGCCTGTTATTCTGGTCTTTGTCAGAATCAAAAGATGCAGAAGACTGAAGGTTGAATAAATTAGCTTGGATCTAAAAGTTAAATATAATAATTACAATAAAACAAACCGGCACTACAATTGATAATCTATTTAAAAATAAAAGTGGCATAAGTTACTTGTTCAATCAAAGAGCTGGGTGCCTCGTATAAATTTTTCATCAAATATTCAAAGACGAGCAGCAGTCTTGAAAAAATCAGAAGCTGGTTCTCAGACATACAACTGTAAAAAAAAAATGACAATATTGATTCTGGCAGATTCCTTCTTCTATGAAAAAAAAGAATGAGACATACGTTTGAATAACTCCTGACAAATTCATAATTGCTTGGGCACAATCCAATAACACAGTTTTCTTCTGCATCAATTGTAAGGAATGGAATAAGAACAGCAAAAGTTGAGCATGCTCAACATTTAGATCTATCAAAACACAATATAGAAAAAATTTATTAGTGAATCAACTTTGTTTAAGCAAACAGCTCAGATTGCAGGTCATGCAAATACACGTCTGAGATTTGTTTTAAGAATATTTTGGAAATTTCTGCGGCTAATCTGGTGTGCACCATATCTTTACTCAAGAAATATTCAATACATTTTCAAAATAAACAAAAAACAAAATGGCCTCTTGCAACTCATCAAGGCAAACTCAACTTTGAACAAATTAGGTACACTAGCTAAAACAATCAGATCTAGTTATAATTGGATAATTTTATAACAACTACACGAATTAAATGCTAACATTTAAAGATTTAAAAGAAAATTTCAAATTTTAAAAGCAATTACAACACTGTACTAATTTAGGGTAGGCTACTTTAAAAATGTAATGACAAAGAAGTAAAGGAAACAGTTAACTCACCACCAATATCTTCAACAGCAATTGCGGGACTCGTAGGTGGTAAATTCGAAGTTGGTGGCACAGTTGAAGCTTCAAGTGACTGCGGATTGAGTACATTTTTTTGCAATGTTTGCAAGAATCTCTTCCACATCAAAACGCAGGCAGCCTCACTTTCACTTTTCAACTCATCTTTCTCTTTCTGCTGTCTTAGGAGAAACACCTGTGCAACAATTGCGAGTGTACGAGGATACACTTGCAGTGGCCAGCCTTCTTGCTGAAATGGACACACTCCTAGCTGGGACAGCAGGAGGTTCTGAATAACGAAAAATTTACAAAATGCAATTGAGAACCAGTAAATCTTCCAAGAATAAAAAAAAATCATAGGACACCAACTTGTAATGGATCTGACAGCGCTCCAGTGGCAAGCAGGTTGTGTGAATATTTGGCAACGGCCAAGGAGAATTCCTCATACAGTTTGCTTACGACAGAGCCAAAATTTGAACCAGCTAAATATTTTATTCAAGCGAAAGAAGATTTTTTAGATCGTGCACCTTCAAATACAAGGCCTATTTTACGGTCAAGTATAAATTGGATTTACCAGATTCGTTCCTCGACGTTTCACGATCCAAATCCCTTATTATGCCTGCCAAAATAATCATGTGCTGTTCACTTAAAGTACCACGCGCATAACTACGCATAAGTTGACAATCAGAGCTTAATATGTGTTGATTCATGAAGACAAAAATAGATGAGGCCAAAGTGATGAACTAAAATAAAACAATATAAATCAATTTAGACTGTAGTTTAATTTCAACAAATACATGCTGCTTAACAAAAATTGCATGAAAAAATGAATATAATTGCAATAAGGTATTGAGTTGAAGTCTATCAAGCATATTTAAAATGTTGTTTACATGTAGTCTGCATCAACATTTTTTGTTAAATTGAATGATTTATATAGTCAGTTCTACAAATAAACATATAAAAGAAAATAATAATAATGGAACAACACTTACCCCATGGGGCTCTCCTTTTTCAGGGATCATATTTCCAGGATCCAGTGACCCAATGGGAGTCAATTTGTGGTCCGTCGAAGTAGAATCTGCAAGGGGTTGTGCTGGTTGGGTTACACTCGCAGTAGTCGGTTCTTTGGGAGCAACGGTCTCCTCAAACCATTGGCCCAAAATTGGTTCGCTATCATCATCTGATTTAAGAAAAGTATAATATATTCATTGATAACACAATTGGCAAAATAACAGCGAAAAAAGGCAAAGAACATCGCGCACCTTCATCGCCACTGGTATCGTCGGACCAGCTTATGTCGTCAGGACAGCATGAGCTGGAATCAGATGTGCTAAAGGTTTCTCCATCTGGAAGATGCTTCTGAACTCTTTTCAACATGCATGCCTGAAAAATACATACTTTATTTAGAAACAGCTTATTTCTATTTCACAAAAAAGACGTTTAATTTCCCACTCACTTTTCTATAGGTTATAGCAGCAAGATTAAATAGCAAGTTGGTCAGGTTGAAATTGGAAAGCAATTTTTGCATTCTCTGCCATGCCGAGTAGCGGCCTTGAACATCGAATGCCACGTTAGAACCACTGATATTCTTGACATCAATTGTCGGCGGTAAAAGGGCTCCTTCGACTTGCAGGTCTTCCAAGAGTGCAACTAGGAGATGCAGAGTCTGAGAGGCCAGGCCAACAGATAGTACGCCAAATCCCTGCTGACTAGAAGAATGTCAGATTGTACACATACATGTATATATGTCTTCAAGCTCACATTTGTGGTTAGAGAATACAATGCAAAACTTATTATTCATCTCTAAATGCAGTTTGAATAAAACTTGACATATTTAAATGCAATCAACAGTGAAATTTTAATATAAGTATAGCTTATTTGCTTATTGAAGTAATCCACACTCTCTCTGGTATAATGTAAATGGGCTATATCATGTCATAAGCTTTTCTAATTAAATGTTAATGTTAATAAACGTTTTCTAATTAAAATGTTAATATCAATGCTAGCCTACATAACGAAGATAAAACTTAAAATTTTGAATAATAGCCTTGGCAGTGAAACAACAAGGATGTAAAACTATATTTCAAATATTAGCAAATTCCAAAGATTTCTTGAAAAAGTTTGGATAGTGAAAAATAACTTTAAGTGGCCTTAATTCATTAAATGACATGCAGACCAAAAAATAAATTAGGCTATATTTGGCAGTATAGAGATACTTTCTAGAAGAACCATGCATATAAAAAATGTCAACAGTATTTATATTTTATATGACTTAAAACTAAAACCAACTAATTAATTATATTTTGACACTTACACTTTAATCAAGCTTTGACGTCCTGCTGCAGTAGGTGCTGTTCCAGCAGGTCCAGCTTCTTTTGGTTGCTTCGTGGAGGCAGACTCAGGCTGTTTAGCCTGTGATTTACTCACGGCATCTTTGTTCTTATCTGCAGAAACACTCTGAGTTGGCATCATGAACAACATGTGTTGCAAACCCATGAGTAGAGTCCAAGCAACAATCATTTGCAAATTTTGCAGATTCTACCATGACAAACAAATTCAGAGAATAAATGAAATAGTTATATCAGTAATTAGGAAAGTCCATAAAATGTTAACATAAGACTTACGTGACCACCTGCACGAGTTGAATTATGGATTGCTAGAGACACGTAATTAAAAATTTCCATCTAGAATTCAAAACACCAACATTTAAAACTAAATTCAAGACTAATGGTAAAGCCTCAATTTAATATAAATTTCAAAAACATCCTAGTCACCATAAATTCAATTCAAAAATATTAAAAGTTTTTTTTAAACACTAACGTGATGGGAAATGCAGTAAGTGACCAAATAGTAGCCGGAACTTTAATAGAAGCTGGGGGTCAAATAGTAGCCAGGCTATCAGTAAAGTTGAATAATAAGCAGCCGGGGCTCAAATGGTAGCTGAGAAACGATTTCCATTTTTCAAAATAGTAGCCCGGGCTACTATTTGGCCATTTACGGTAAACATTACTTGTTTGGGAAGACCAAAAGTATAGAGAACTAGGATTATTAATATTGCATGAACTTTTAAAAATAGTCTTACACTTTTTTCAACGATTCCAATGGCACAATTGTCCAAATCATCATCTTTTGAAATATTTGCTTTGGCCGAGCTACTGCCTGACATGCTCTGGATGCTGTTAGCCATAGCAACAGTAATTGCAGCATACATGCAGCTTGTTACAACAGTCGTGAGATTTGACAGACGATCATCATGTAGGGGCTCCAGTATTGGCAGAGAAAGTGCACGCCAGACAATGTTAATATCATTGAGAAGTAACTGGAAACTACGATAGAGGCGAAAAAGTGAATTTGTCATACGATATTTCAAACAGTAAGCAATGAAAGTCAACCAGTCTAGTTTAAAAAAAAATTCTTAAGTCTTATGACTATTAAAAATGTAATACATGATTGATTAACTCTAAAATCTGATATCATAATCCCAATTTTTAACTTGGAAAAAACAGTTTATTGTTATTCATTAAAACCTGTGTAACTCTGAAATTGCGGAATAGCTCCGAAACAGCTTGGTAAACTTCATCTTTTGATACATGAAAGCATTTTGAATTTTCGCATAACTAGTAACAATTATTGGTTAGCAAAGTTAATGTAAATATAAGAGCTGAAATAAACCAACTGTTTCCGTGTACATACAAGCTTCAATGTTTAAGTGATTTTACAAAGAATTCAGTTGCAACCAACGTTCGCCTTTCATTTTTCGTGATTCTCATTAATTTGCGGAAACCTTTTTTGAAATTATTCAAACCGTCTTATATTTTCATAATGAAAATGCCTCGTTTCTCACTAACCTGCTTCTCACAGATGCTGCTTCAGACACAGCAGTAGGTAAAATAAATCCCTTGTCATTAAGAGCATCAGTGCATCTAACGACATAACGATGTAAATACGGGAGACTAAGACACATTGAAATAAGAATGTCCCCAGCATTCAGCTGTTGCAGGTTAATGACATTTTTGGATGCAAATAAATTCTATTTGGATTATAAAAGGAAATATATTAATGACAATACAACACACAAAAATTAATCTAGACTACAATACAAATTACCTTGGCATTTAAGCTTGAATTTGAATTATGACTAATTGAAGTGTCTCGATCGCGATCATTTGCTTCAGGTGATCCATCATTCTTTCGTTTTTCGGCAATATCGTGCAATGGGCTGATTAACTGCTCCAAAATTACACTAGATGGATCCTGACGGGTACGACTGGATTCTCGACTTTCTTCTCCTATTTTGACAAAATATAGGCATTTAACTTCATTAGCAACAGCAATATAAAATCAAATTATGATAATTCTAGACTAAGCAAAAACCTTATTACAGCTATTCAAAAAGCATTAGAATGTACCTGCAGTAGGATCCCCAGCATTATTTGGAGGAATTGTAGCTGCCTTTAACATGGCAGTAAGTGTTATGACATCCGAACGCTGCAGGAATCCAACTCCTTTGCAGAGACCTTTTATAAGCAACATAAGCTCCTTCTGTTCAATAAGAATTATTCACGTTAATTATATAACTAGGCAAGCAAGTTTTAAGCAGATTCATTTTAAAAGTCCTACATCAAATGGTAGCATGCTTACCTGGCTTAAACAACATTGTTCATTAAAATGTTGCAGCTTTTGTAAAAAAAATTCCAGCAATACCTTACATGCTTGCGATACATTAATCAACTGATTTTTAGGCACTGCAAGTAAAAACATAATAATAAATACCGGTACTGAAGATATGCATAGACTTACCAGTTTTTGAATACAACAAAAACACTAGCAATTCCTACATAGGTACCGGTTTTTAAAACAATTTGGTTTTGTTCTACAGGCAAAATATTCAAGGCAAAAAGTGGAAGAATCAAGGAAAACGACCAAAGTTATAACCATTTCCCAAAACGAAGGAATTGAACACAGGATCCCCCAAATGTGACTAACACGTTTTAACACCAGGCTAACAACCCTTGATTTGGCATAGATATTAGCAGTAAGTACGAGTTCTATATCAATAGGCGTGTTTTAGCGCTATTACCATGTTACCATTTGGATACATAGTTAGGACCTGGACAGGAGCGTTTTACTTTTGACACCAGCTGTTTTATCGTTTTGGATAACGATGCCGGGTAACCAACCTGTTATCTACCTAAGTAGGTGGTGTACCAAATGAGGTAACAGAAATTATGGATGCTTCGTACAGGAAAATCATCGATTGAAGAACTTTGCGTTTTAGCGTTTTGCTTTTATCCTATGATAAGAGTTAATAACTAGTACTTGTAAACTGGATGACTCCGCGTATGACAGAGTAATAACGCTAAAACATGCCTAATGGTACCCAAAACGCAATCAAAATTCCGACTTGTTCATGTTACAAATAAAAGAAGTAATCATAAAAGCAATTACCATACGCAGCACTGGTACTAAGATAATGCGCCGATAAAGCCGAAAATGACGAGTAAAAGCTGGCATATTGATTATCATGTCGTAGAATGTCTTGTTTGCTAAAGTAAAAAGAATGATCGATATGAGGGCAACTATAAATGAAATACCTTAGTAAACATATGGATAATAACCAATATTTTGAAAAAGGTAAACAGTACGGTAACGAAATTTATTAGAATTTTTGCAAAGACTAACGAGATAGAACTAGGCCTACACGACCATGACGGTGCAACTCGACAACCGAATATTCCTTAAGCCCCATAAAAAATAAATACAAAATCGTGAAAATTACCTTCTTGATATGGCCTTAACTAGATCTGGAATATCGTTTTTATTAAATGACCCATGAGATGCAACCAACATAGGTTTTATACAGACATTCCAATCGACAGTCCCACCACTCTGAACAGCCATTTTGGAAATACTGAAATGCATTATTTTCTAAAGCATTGCATTGTGGGGAATTGCGATGTTGGGAAGCTGGCGAACTCGGAGTCGTCCATAAATTACGTTTGCACTTAAGTGATTAGACCAAATTAGAAAAATTCTTGGAACTCAATTTTCCATTTGTAAATTGTGATCTAAATTACATATTTAATTAACAAGAATCCAACTCATTCCAACAGGCAACATAAACTTTTAAAAACAACAAAAAAATTGTATTTTTAATAAATTGTCGTAGTTTTTTTCAACATTTGCGCACAAAACTATCAGGTAGTTAATATAAAAAGAAAGATCTTTAACTATCCTGTTTTTTTTAATTTATGAAGAAGTGTTTATGTTAATTTTTCATACATTTTTTGTTAGGGAAAAATTTAGAAAAAGGAAGAATTGTTAATTTTAAGCATCGTGGTTATGAAAAGAGATACTATTCATGGCAGAATTTAATTCTATTACTCGTCCAGGCCCTAGTCATATATTTTCTTTCCCTTGACCAGGTTTAAATAATGATTACATTAAAATGCACCGACTTGCCTATTGGTGGTTAAAGAAAATAATAATTTAAAATTATATTTCTTATTGGGTTATACCCCATTGCAATATGGCCTTTATGATTTTAGGGATAAATATTGAAAACTCTAACTATATTAATTTATTTTAAACTGTTTGGAGAGCCTATTATCCCATTCACACACGTGTATAAAAAAATACTCCTATTTACAATATCAAAACCAAAAGATAAATAACTCAGGAACGCCAACTATCTAGTAAAAGTTTTTTATATTGATCCGATATATTGTAACAAAATAAAAAGAAAAAAAAAAACATATAAGTGCTGTCGAAAATATTTATGGCTGTTTTTGTGAGCAAAATGGCTTGCATATTAACATACCAAAATAGCTTTTTATTGATAAATGGACTGGAAAACTGGGGCAAAATGAGACAATTGAAAAAATAAAACTATATGTTAAAGAATTTGCACATCTATTTGAATTAAGTTAATGATGCAAGTACTGCAAAAAAAAAAATGAATAATATAGAAGCAGCAAGAAAAATAGCATTTAAATTGGTATTTTTTAAAAAGAAATTCATGCATGCTCAGATGACCGGTGCAGAATCAAACCTTGATATCAGAAACTATTGATTTTATGTGCTTGTTTTTCCCCCCAAATAATATACATTCTATATGTTTTCATAAATGATTTATAGGGCATATAGCAGAATAACATAACACTTTTATAGATACAATGACATAAAGTAGGCGACTACATGTCAGTTTTCAATGAATACATTTATAACTTCAGAACACAGATTCCATTTTTTTTTGCTGACCCATGCAGGTCATATCAGTTTGAAGAAAAACACGCTTTAGCACAAAAAAAAGTCGTTTTGCAAACATTAGTAAACAGCATTGTTTTAATTAATTAATGTATGTCAATTATTTGTATGTTAACCTAACAAAAGTGTAGTTATTTTACCTTTTTTTCTCATGCATAAATAAACCATTGCTGCCCCTTACTTTCGGCAATACAGTTCAGCATGGAAGTCATCACTGATTGCCCTCCTGGAGCTCAGCATATTATGGAATTGCTTTAACGGGACTGTCCACACTTTTTAGAGCCATGTTAAATAAAAGTACAAATTTATCAATAATGGCTAAGCATAAATTGACGGGGTTTGATTGTTATGAAGGACAATTAAATTTACTAAAACGTGATGCATGATTTTTTTGTTTATCTGCCCCAATGTGGCGAAAAACTCAACGGTAAACTTTGAAATTCGATAAATAATTATAGAATGTACGTGATAACGAAATCGAACTTATACATTTTGTGATAAATTAAATAAGCTTTCCAAAAAATCAAACCCCATCGTTATCCGCTCGGCCAATATCGAGATCCGTTAAATTTTG
>JAQIXP010001113.1:0-20152 GCA_034700285.1 Proteroiulus fuscus | reverse complement strand
TGTTTAGCCATTATCGATTAATATGTACCGTTAGTTAACATGGAGATTCCCATAGGAGCATGCATTTTTTAAAAGTGAGGACAGCCCCCTTTGGGGCTCGGAGCACGTGCCAATTGCATTTGGCTTGCTGGCATATGCACGTGCGCTGAGTACCGTTTTGGAACCAAAATTTCTTCAGGTCTATCCACATTTAAAATTATGGCGGTTGACCAAGATACTGCATGGTGCTATAACTACTCAATTATTGAAAAATGTCAAATTTTTAAAATGTTGTCCGACTTCAGTTGTCTAAAAATCTTAACAACTTACAGGATATGATTGTCATACGTAACGGTTATGTCTTTATAAAATGGGTAAATCCAGTCCTCTCGTATGGTTTTCCTTATTTCCCAAGTTTTATCGTTGAGTAACTTTGTCACTGATCAAGTTGATGGGATGACGAGGAGTGAGACATTATAGGGAATTTGGACTAGTGCTACGACATAAAAATACAAAGTTAAAACTACTATAAATGGATTTTAGTCAAACGATTTCAAGGAATTTCGGTGAATTCTATGACATTTTGGTGAATTTGTAGAAATTTCACCATAAAAATAAGTTTGGACAAATTAAAGCGCAATGGCGTTCCACTCAGGTGATGAGATTTGGGCATGGCCATTTATTTTTTACTACTTAAGCTGCTTATTCTTTAAAAGTATTAACACATTTGTTGCTGGTGGTACAGTTTTTCAATTGAAAATATGTTTCTTTTTTTGTTTTGTAGCTTTTTTGTTACTGTACGATCGTATATTTATTTTGGCATCACTGTAAACACTACATCTTGGGCTATGACTAGACTCCCACATTTGTCTCCCTGCCGTAGGGCCTACTGATTATTATTGTTATAAACTGAATTTTTCTTTAACCAATATTTTTTTTCTGTTGTCTTTTGCCATAGGCCTACATGAGTTTTTAAATATTTTTGAATGCTATGGAGGCGTTTTTAATGTTAATAAATTGCATTTACAGGGTTGCCAATGGCCAGCAAAGTCAGACAAATTAGCTTTTTATTTTTAAAATGGCAGACAAAAGTCAGTCAAGAAAAAAAATCAGTTTCAACCCTAGAGGCGTAACTTGCATTTTAAAAAAGCAAAAATGCAAAATAATACAATCATAAAATTTCAGATGTCAAAAGATTGTCAGATCAAATACTGACACGAATAATTTATATACATTTGGTATTATATGTAAAGTCAGGCATAAAGCTTTTTTTATGTAATTAAGCGACAGTCCTGTATTTAAAAAAAAAAATTTTAAAGAACGAAATAGATTAAGCTGCTTTAAAATGCCATGATGTGTCTGTCTATCAGGTTGAAAAGATTTTCAGGTTTTAAATACACAACTTTTAGTTAATTAATTGAAATAACTTCGAGCTTTTAATTATAAAAATTTATTTGCAGTAATAAAAAAAGTATTTGCTAGATTGTAAGTAAAGTACAAGTTAGCTACTACAAATCATTTCTTTCTTTTAAAGTGATTTCACCGATGCACAAAGTCTTGAAATTACTTCAGTTGCTTACAGGTTACTTGGAGTTTTCCGAACTGTTCAGATTTTGATTTTGACATTAGGACTAGTTGTCAATGGTTTTATTTTAAATTAGTGTTTGCAACTATCTTTTTGTGGATTTTCTTCTCAAGGCTTTTTCTCTCAAATTCCATGATGGTTGACAATTCTAGTGTCAAGACACGCAATACTTGCTTGCACGAAATTCAATGCTAAGAAAAAACTTGACTTCTTAATTTTTAAAAATACTCGATTATTTTTAAGGTAGTTCCTACTTTGTTTTTGTCCCAATATTTTTTGAAGTGTTGCTGATGCCTATAGGTATTCAGATATTTCTTAGGCCTCGTCTTGTTAAATGGCAAGCCCTACCTGCTGCGAAGGAAAAAAAATTGTTTTTGACAGGCTCCTGATAGTTTTTTATTTCTGCTCAAGGCTAAATTTTAACATTGGAGGCAAGCCGATTACCATAGTTATTAATTCAATAAATTTGTTTTGTTGACGTTATATAATTTTTTTATTCCACTTCAAGGAGGTAAGACAAAAAATGCCAGGCCTGCTAGGTGTTTGTTGCAAGGGCAACGTTTGTGCCAGATTTAAGTTTTGTTCTAGTTAGGTCATCATCCAACTTAACAAGTTATAAAATTCATGAGGATAGTGTCCATTGAATGTACAATGTAGTTAATAAATTGTCAACGTTGAATGTGTGCTCTCGTTTTAAACGATATCTACTCCATTTGTAAAAGCTGCTGGAGAGGATGCCCCAAGTCCTGCAAATTCTTTCACAGAGCAGGAAAATAATCGTAAGTTGTTAGTCGGAGAAAATTGGTGTTCATAGTATTGTTTGCCTCGAATATTTTATTGTTAATGCAGGCTTGTGCATTTGCTCGTTGCGATGGTTGCATGAACGGTATATGTAATCTAACGTGTACTTTTTGAAATTGCAAATGTGCATTCATAAATTTGTCTTTGTTCGTGTATGATAGCAAATGCCGATGCCGAGGATGATGTGGAGCCCAAAGACCATCTCGATCGTGCCGAGGAGTCGGAACCACCTTTGCGTGATGACTCGGTGTTCGATTTTCCAGAACCCAAGAAGAAAGGAAAGAAACGCAAAGCTAAGGGCGAACCGGGTGAAAAGCGAAAAACGTCTAAGAAAAAGAAGAAGCGAAAACTTTCTGCTGAAAGTCTGGAAGATGTATGTGTTGAAGTGTTGGAGATAACCACGAATTCCCTTTTTCAGTGCTTTTTAAGTGGGGGATAAAATTTATTTTATTTTATATTTATGTAGCTGCCATTAAAAGATGATTCGCCAAGTCCGTCTCCGGAGCGAGATTTAGAGCATGATGCCGATTACATCGCAGAGCCTGTTAAAAAATCAAAGAAACCCAAGATGGACAAAGTGAGTGGCATATTCACTAGGATGGCGCGTCGGACAAATTTACTATCATTCAGTTCACTGACAATGCCAAATTTTTTTCCTAAGATTCAAAAGAGTTCTGCCGAAGTATGCGCCGAGTATGGTATTCAGGATGTGGAACTCGAGTACACAGATGCAGATTACCAAAATCTGACCACGTACAAATTGTTTAGCCAACACATTCGACCGTTACTTGCCAAGGACAATCCTAAGCTGGCAATGTCGAAAATGGTGATGCTTATCGGTTCAAAATGGAGGGAGTTTCTCATTGCAAACCCTAACAAGGACGCCATCCAAGAAGCGGAAGCATCTTCCTCAGGCAGGTCTAAGAAAATTCCCAAAGACAGTAAGCAACATATCGCAAAATTAATGTTTTGAAATCATGTGGCAACTCTCTCTTTAACAATCGGCACTTTTTCTTCTTAGCTTATATCGATGCCGGTGAAGGCACGAGCACTGGTAAAAAACAGAAAAAGCCAAAAACCAAAAAATCAGTGGCACCACTAAAAATCAAATTGGGTGGATTTAAGAAGAGAAAGAAAGGCAGCTCGGTACATTGGAACCCAATTAATTGAAATTTGCCTGCCTTAAATTCTCCCCATTTTCCTGAGTTATTTTTCTTTTTTAACTTTACTTCAGGAGGAAGAGGATAGCTTCAGCGACAAGAGTGATGCAGATTTTGAGCTTGCTCTTGAAGAAGCCAGCAACATGAGTGGACCTTCTGATAAGTCAACATCGAGCACCACCTCAAAGCGTAAAAACAAAACCAAAAGGACAAAGAAGAAAAAGACTAAAACGACGAATAGCTATCCTGGATCGGATCCCGAAAATGACGGTTACGAGGTGAATGTCAGCTAAGTAATTCTCCGTTCATCCATCTGTTAAGTTTCTGTAAAACTTATATTATTTTATTGGTTTCTGTTTAAGACGGATCATCAGGATTACTGTGAAGTTTGCCAACAAGGGGGCGAGATCATCCTATGTGATACCTGTCCTAGAGCCTATCATTTGGTCTGTTTGGATCCAGAACTAGAAGATGCACCAGAAGGAAAATGGAGCTGCCCTCATTGCGTAATTATTATTTTCTGCTTGATTTTGTCTTCGAAATTTCTGGAAAATTCAAGGGATTCTGAACTAAGGAGGGAATTTTTCATTGGGCATTTAGGAGGGTGAAGGTATTCAGGAGCAAGAGGAAGACGACCACATGGAGTTTTGCAGAGTTTGCAAAGATGGTGGTGAACTGTTGTGTTGTGATAGCTGTCCTTCAGCATACCACACCTTTTGCTTGAATCCTCCTATCAAGGCCATTCCCGACGGAGAGTGGCATTGTCCGAGATGTTCGGTACGTCCTCCATCACTAGTTGTTTTCTGAGCACTTAAGACGAGTGCTTCGTATGATTGATTTTGTTTGTTTGTTATAGGCTGAACCTCTTAAAGGAAAAGTTTGCAAAATTCTTACCTGGAGATGGGCAGAAATGCCAAAAGTTGAGGAGGATCCTTTGGTAAAAAAAGAAGATGAAGAAGAGAAACCGCTAGAAAAGAAGGACGAAGAAGCTAAGGTGGATGTTAGCAATACGGATAAGGATGTGAAGAGCGAGGGAAGCACCGGAGATAAGAAAGAAGAAGCTGCTAAAGAAGATGTCAAAGTGGAAAAGAAAGACGAGCCCACGCCTGGAACTTCAGCCGAAGTCAAAAAAGAGGACATTCCACCGGCCGAACCTTCCACCAGCAAAAAGGTTTCTTTCAGTTTTCCCCACTCGAGTCGCTCGTAAGTGCTCTGTTCTTAACCTCTGTCGTTGAATGCCGTACAGGTTCATCCAAAGCCTCAGCCTTTACGTGAGTTTTTTGTCAAGTGGTGGGATAAGTCATACTGGCATTGCTCCTGGATTTCCGAACTTCAGGTTCTGTGAATTCCAATTTTCTCGAGTTTTAATTTCCTTTTCAATTGCAGTTTCTTATTGGTTTATCGCTTATTTTTTGCTACGTAGTTTGACGTCTTTCATCCAGCAATGTATAGAAATTATTGTCGAAGGTATGACATGGACGAGCCGCCGCCATTGGATGACGGGAGCTACAAGGATTATGGTGACAAGAGGTTAAAGTTGGATGATGATCCATACAATTTGGAGGAGAGATTTTATCGTTACGGCGTGCGCCCGGAGTGGCTCACTGTACATCGAGTCATCAATCACAGGTAAGTCACTTTTTAGTAGCGATTTTACCGTCCGTTCAGAATCCTTTCTCATTACATGCACTTTTCTCCTTAATTTAGAGTATTGAAATCAAAAACTTACTATTTGGTGAAGTGGAGGGATTTGCCATACGATCAAGCGTCGTTTGAAAGCGAAGATGCAGATGCAGACATTCCTGATCTCAGAAAAGCCATAGATTTTTACCTTGATCTGAGGTCAATAAATTTAAGACCAGAGAGCTGTGCTTCAATATTTATGGCGATTCAACTTGTAGTTATCTTCTCTTGTTTGTGGTCATAGGGCGGCAGCTGAGTGTGGTGGCGGCGGCGGAGGTGGTAGTAGTAAGCGTAGAAAGGGTGGCAAAGCTAAGAAATCGAAAACGAAAGATATTGCCGATGATGATATTTATTCGAGACGATTCACACCTCCACCGGAAAAAGCTTTAGTTGATGTATGTATATGCAAATTAGCTATATTTTGTAAATATCTGCAATGAACCAGTTTAAATTCAATTTCTACTGATATAATATTTTTGCCATTTTTCAAGTTATAGTTCTTAGGATTTAGTGGCAACTCTGAAATGCCAACTTCTTTCTTGCCAAGTGTTATCATACTTATTTTTGTTTTCATGGCAGCCGAAGAAAAAGTATGAAGTACAACCCGAATTCACTGACGTGACTGGTTGCACTCTTCATCCGTATCAGTTGGAGGGAGTGAATTGGTTGCGCTTTTCTTGGTCTCAAGGAACCGATACCATCCTGGCTGATGAAATGGGCTTGGGAAAAACTATCCAAACCATCGTTTTTCTTTATTCTCTATTCAAGGAGGTGTGTGAACTATGACTATTCCCTGTTAAAACGTTTCTTTGCAGGTAGTTAGCTTGGTATTCAAATAAATATTTTTAATTTCAGGGCCATTGCCGAGGTCCGTTCTTGGTTGGTGCGCCGCTCTCCACCATCATCAATTGGGAAAGAGAATTTGAGTTGTGGGCGCCAGACTTTTACGTGGTCACTTACGTTGGGGACAAAGATAGTAGGG
Source organism: Proteroiulus fuscus (assembly GCA_034700285.1). Lineage (NCBI taxonomy): Eukaryota > Metazoa > Arthropoda > Diplopoda > Julida > Blaniulidae > Proteroiulus > Proteroiulus fuscus. Next base: position 13,962 of record JAQIXP010001113.1, on the reverse strand, counting down.
CCATAATTAGAGAGCACGAAATGTCATTTGAAGAAGGTGCCGTTCGCGGTGGAGCCAAGGCTTCCAGATTAAGGGTAAATACTTTTGATAGATGCAGTTTAAAAGTGGCATGAAATCCTTGCATCATCTAAAAATCCTGTGCATTGTTTATGATTTAACAGAAAGATGTTAGTGTAAAGTTCCACGTATTGCTTACTTCTTACGAATTGATAAGCATCGACGCCGCGACTCTGGCCTCGGTAGATTGGGCCGTTTTAGTCGTCGATGAAGCTCACAGGCTGAAAAACAATCAGTCCAAGGTAAAAGGGTGCAGCAGCGACTGTTGCGAGGGAAGTTATTGTGAAAAGGGTCGTTCTACCTGATTTTTTGGGCGCTTTTTTTTCTTCTCTATATAGTTTTTCAAAGTACTAAACACGTATAAGATCAACTACAAGCTATTATTGACTGGAACTCCCCTGCAAAATAATTTGGAGGAGTTGTTTCACTTGTTGAATTTCTTGAGCCCAGAAAGGTTTTGGTAAGTATGAAACGCTTTCTTGATAGCTGCACTCCAGAATTGGTAAATAAATTTCATTTCATGTTTTGTGAATCGGTCCGTTTGTCTCAACTTAATAGTGACCTGCAGGGGTTTCAAAACGAATTTGCCGATCTTAGTAAAGAAGAGCAAGTTAAGAGGCTTCATGATATGTTAGGTCCACATCTCTTGAGGCGCATGAAGCAAGATGTACTTAAGGTAGTTTCATTTCTTGCACATATATTTAACAAAATTATGTAGACTATTATTTAATAAGTCATGCTTACTATGAATTGCATTCGCTTATTCAACCTTTGTGTTGTTTATTTATAGAATATGCCTTCAAAAAGTGAATTCATCGTTCGTGTCGATCTGGCCCCAGTGCAAAAGTGCGTTATCTATGACTAAGATGGCGTCGGATCCTTTACTTTATCTCTGCATAATTATTTTCCGTTTATTTACTTTTAAGAAAATATTACAAGTTCATTTTGACTCGAAACTTTGAGGCTTTAAACACGAAAGGAGGTGGCCATCAAGTCTCCTTGCTCAACATCATGATGGATCTCAAGAAATGCTGTAATCATCCCTACTTGTTTCCAGCTGCAGCACAGGTATCTGCTAAATTTCCCTGCAATTTGCTTTGAGATCGTAATTAACCCTAAACCCGCATTGTGCTTGTCTGGCTTAATAGGAAGCTATTAAATTGCCCAATGGTGCTTACGAGGGCAGTAACCTAACTAAAAGTTGCGGAAAGTTGGTGCTTCTCCAAAAGATGCTGCGTAATTTAAACAACGGTGGACATCGTGTTTTGATATTCTCACAAGTGAGTACGAACTAGCAAAAGTTTTTTTCTCATTGTTTTTGTGTGCTCTTGGGGTCTTTAATTCACTTTTTTTTTATCGATGCTTAGATGACGAGAATGTTGGACCTGCTTGAGGATTTTATGGAATTTGAAGGTTATAAATACGAGCGTATTGATGGTGGCATTACCGGATCCATGAGACAGGATGCCATCGATAGATTTAATGGTAATATTTTTGACAGTCTGCAAATTAATGAGGAATGAAACTCTTAAAATTGTTAAACTTAAATCAATTTACGTTTATTAAGCTCCTGGTGCCCAACAGTTCTGCTTTCTGTTGTCGACTCGGGCAGGTGGTCTTGGAATTAACTTGGCCACTGCTGATACTGTCGTCATTTACGATTCTGATTGGAATCCCCACAATGACATTCAGGTTTGCGTCAATTTTGATGTAGCCAGTAGGCCCTAAGAGAAAGATTTATCAAATTTCGGGTATGTCGTTGTTGTAGGCTTTCAGCAGGGCTCATCGTATTGGTCAAGCTAATAAAGTCATGATTTATCGGTTCGTGACAAGAGCGTCCGTAGAGGAAAGAATTACACAGGTAATATTAATTTCAATTGTAACTAAATTGGGAGGTTTTCCGCCGTCTAAAATTTATCTTCCCAACCAATTAGGTTGCCAAGAAAAAAATGATGCTGACCCATCTTGTCGTTCGACCTGGAATGGGTGGACGTTCTGGCACAATGTCTAAACAGGAACTGGACGACATCCTGCGCTTTGGGACGGAAGAGCTCTTCAAGGATGACGAAAAACAAGGTTGGAATTTGCCCGGCTTGAGTTTTTTTTCCCAAGCTTTTTACGATCAGTTGCTATTCTCACACACGAGTGTCCTTGTTGCCTTCGAACTTTTTTACAGTAGAAGAAGAAACGATTCACTATGACGACAAAGCCGTGGATGACCTCCTCGATCGCACCAAACAAGGCATCGAGCAGAAGGAAATGTGGGCGAACGAATACCTAGGTTCCTTTAAAGTGGCCAGTTATGTTACTAAAGAGGCTGAAGAGGTAGGGCAGTCGGTCTTCAAACATTTCCCACGTGTTGTAAAAATGTCATAAAATGAGTCATTAAATAAATTCTGATTTTAGGAGGAGCCGGAGACAGAAATCCTGAAACAGGAAGCTGAGAATACGGATCCTGCATACTGGGAGAAGTTGCTTCGGCACCATTATGAACAGCAGCAGGAAGATTTGGCCCGCTCTTTAGGAAAAGGCAAGCGTGTGAGGAAGCAAGTAAATTATAACGATGCCATGGGAGGACAAGAGGATTCCACGTGGCAAGATAATCTTTCGGATTACAACTCGGATTCGTCCATTCCGACAGGTGAGAATTCCAAAATATGCAAGTATACTAGTCTGTGATTTTCACGCCGCAGATGGAATAAAATCCTTGCAAATCTTTCAGATGACGACTTCGACGACGACGACTTTGAGGAGAAGAATGAAGGTGGTGAGTAAACAAAAATTGTATTTATTTGGGTTTTGAAAGCATGATTTAAAGATTTATTTTCTTAATTTTAATTTTGCTTTTCTCGACAGAACGTAGTAGGCGTAAGAGAGGCGGACAATCCTCGGACAAAGACAAGCCACTTCCGCCGTTGCTTGCTCGTGTCGGAGGAAATATTGAGGCAAGAAATGTTTTTATTCCACCCAAAGCTAGTTGTACTTCGCCTAAAAAGCCTGGGAAAGCAGTAATTGCTTGCCGTTCGGGCAAGCTTGTTGTTTTATACCAGGAAAACAAAACTGAGAAAGCTGAGTGTAAAGACGATTCCATTATAGGCAGATTTAAGTGATTTAATAAACTTATTTGCAATGGGGCATTGTACAATTGCCAAGAAAAAGTAGACGTTTTTGATCACATGCTGATACCAAATGACCTAGAATTTAGGTATGTTGCGAAGGGCTTTTTTTTGTTTGTGAAAGTCAGTAATATCTATGGAAAAGTTTTAGTCATTCTTTTTTAAATGTTACTAAACATAAATGCAGAACCATTCCGGTTTGAAACGTAGTTGCTGTGATTTTTAAATTTATATTTAGAGTTTTTAAGTATGGAGGGAAAGGAGTTTGTAAACAGGGTTGTCACTGACATGATAATTAGTTTATCGTTTGTAAGTGTAGGCTGAAAGAACTCCTAAATTTTAAAATTGTTCAAATATATAACTATGAATTGTAGGCTCTTTAAAAAGTGCTTCAATTTCTTAACTATATCAGACTTATGGGATAATAAGTGTATAAGGCAGTACTTTATTTTATTTAGGAAAAGTGGAGTTAAATTCCATTAAAGTCCACACAGAAATGAAAGAATTATCAGTGAAAGTCAGGATAAAAGGCTTCCTTAATTTAGTGGCAACCCTGTATAAAAATTGTATTATTGTTTATTTTTTATTTTTATGGAATTCATTTTTAAATATGTGTGAGTATTATACGAGCATTATGTGAGGTTGTTTTATGTTGCCATCTAATAAAGTAACTTCTTGACAAAATAGGATTTTTTTATACGATTCACTAGTCCATTGGGGATTATTATAATGGTTACCAAGAAATTGGTGAATCCTTGAGGACATTGTGATTTTTTTTTTTTTGCGCCAAAAATAGTAAATCTGTGATAACTAAACTGATTCATTGAAGAATTTGTCAAGAAACTAGAAATCCCTTTCCTTTAATGAATTACTTAAAAACTTCTGAGGATTCTCTCTCGTCTTGTTGCTCCATTCGTTGTAGGGCTGAATGCTAGGGTTCACTTGCACCATGCTCTTATAGGAGAGGCTTATAGGTGTTTGATACGTTCATTAAAAAATGTACAGTTTTAATTTTGAAATATTATTTTGATTATTGTTTTTGAGAAGTTTGTTTTTCAAGAGATTGGCAGGTGAAAAGTTGGCAGGCAAGGCCATATGGCAGCATAGTTTTTGTATCACCGTAAATAAGTATATCATAATGGCAACATTTGTATATAGCCCCACGATTTAAAATTATGAAATTATCTTAGTTTGTGTATTTAAAAATTTAAAGAAATGTGTAACAGCAATCCACTTTTTAAATGTCAGAGTTATCTCTTTGAATCTATCCCATATTTTCCCGATCCTGAGTCATATGATGCCAATGCTCCTTACTCATCTGACTTGTAGTTTGATCGGTAGTACTTGCTAGATGACAATTTTTGTCCTGTCCAACCGTAATGTTTATTCCGTCGAGTTAATTGGATTAAATTCACTAAAAAGTTGGACAATAGCAAACAATTGAAGCTTTAGGGCAGTATATTTGTAGCAATAATATTTTGCCAATGGCCTTCAATGACAAAAGTGCTACATTCATTAATACTAGGAAGATGATAATGGACACTAGTTCTGATGACTTTCATAATAAATTAATGCTGGTATTTTGATCCGCAATTGAAACTCAAAATGTATTATTTTCAATAATTTTAGGTGTTGGGCTTCAACGCTCGGCAAAGAAAAGCATTCCTTAATGCCATCATGCGATATGGAATGCCACCGCAAGATGCATTTAATTCTCAATGGTAAGAGGAATTTTTCCTTCAATTTTGCTGAGATTTATTTATTACAGATTGCGTTGAAATGTTTGAATTGTTCAGCGTTGTCACACATGACATAATGGCTGTCGTGTTTTTCACTTACAGGCTAGTGAGAGACTTACGGGGTAAATCCGAAAAGAACTTTCGAGCCTATGTCTCCCTGTTTATGAGGCATTTATGCGAACCTGGTGCCGATAATGCCGAGACTTTCGCCGATGGTGTTCCACGGGAGGGGCTCTCGAGACAGCATGTTCTGACCAGAATCGGAGTGATGTCGCTCATTAGGAAAAAAGTAAGTACTCTGACTAGTGTAAATGTCAAAATGCAGAACCTCGAGCCATTGAGTAAACGGTTTTTCTTTTGTGCCTTTTCCAGGTTCAAGAGTTTGAACACATCAATGGCACACATAGCATGCCATTGGATGCCATCACCGAGCAGGCAAAGTTAGATTCCAAATCATCCACCTCGTCGGCTTCGGCATCGGCCAAGCCCACACCCGTGCCCAGTCCAGCGCCTGCCAAGGATGGCGAGAAAACCGAGAAAGACAAAGAGAAGGTGCATATTTAAAATATAGTGTCTGGAGAAAGTGTAGGCGTCTGTCGCTGACATTTGATCGCCATAGGTCGAAGAAAAGTCAGAAAGTAAAGCCGAAGATTCGATAAAGAAGGAAAAAGGTGATGAGGAAAAGATGGAGGTGATCGAAGATGATGCGGACAAAGAAAAGAAAGCTAGCACCAAGACTGCTGCTGATGCTGATGGCGGTGAGAGCGAGAAGGAAAAAGTGGTAGAAAATCTGAGCACGAGTTCCAAGCTTGACGATGACAAGGAAAAGTCTAAAAGCAAAGGAACGAAGGATGATGTGCCGAGTACAAAGGGGAAGCATGCAGGTAAGCATTTTGAAAAAAAAATATATGTATGTTTTTAATGATATTAACAAGTCCTTTGACTATATTTTTTTCACCTTTTAATAGAAAATGTCAAATCAGAGGATGGTAATGAAGAAGAGACTAAAGAGAAGGAATCCAAAGAAGGCAATGATGATGGTACAAGTTTTAATGCAGTTTGCTTTGCTGCTTTTTTTTCCACAATAATGTTGTTAACGTTGGTTGCCCGATTATTTATCAGAAATTAAAATCAAAAAGGAAGTGGTGGAACCCATGGAGGAGAGCAAAAGCGAAGAAACGGCCGATACCAAAGAGAAGGATAAAGTTATTAAAGAGGATCCTCAAGACGAAGCGAGTAAAGACAAAGAGGAAGCTCCGAAAGATAAAAAGGACGAAGCCACGAAAGACAAAGAGGAAGCCACAAAAGATAAAAAGGATGAAGCCACGAAAGACAAGAAAGACGAGAGTGCAAAAGATACGAAGGACGATGCCGTAAAGGAAGTCATCAGGATCAAGACCAAGTTTATGTTTAACATCGCCGACGGAGGCTTCACCGAGTTGCACACCCTCTGGCAGAACGAGGAGAGGGCCGCCGTCCCTGGTCGCGAGTACGAGATTTGGCACCGTCGTCACGATTATTGGCTTTTGGCTGGAATTGTAACGTATCCTCACACAGCCATTCAGTTTGGCCTGAAAGTTATTTCAGTTTTAGTGTTTGCAAAGTAGCGGGTCAAAGTGTGAGAAATGGGTGGTTTCAGCATGCTTTTCCTTAACTGCAAGCTTTTAGTCATGGTTATGGTCGCTGGCAGGACATTCAGAATGATCCTCGTTTTGCCGTCATCAACGAACCATTCAAGATGGATGTTGGCAAGGGCAACTTTTTGGAAATTAAAAACAAATTCCTGGCTCGGCGATTTAAGGTGGGCTAAACCTCTCGATTGTTAAATTTAGAAGAAATTGAGCACTTGCAAAACGCATATTTTTATAATTGTTAGCTCCTGGAGCAAGCCTTGGTTATTGAAGAGCAACTGCGTAGAGCGGCTTATCTAAATCTCACGCAGGATCCAAATCATCCTGCTATGGCCCTCAATGCTAGGTATAAACGAGTGCAGCTTTAATGATTTATTCAATTTTTTGCAGCAAGTTCAATATTCTTTTTCTGATTTCAAGATTTGCTGAAGTTGAATGTCTAGCCGAGTCTCACCAGCATCTGTCTAAGGAATCACTTGCTGGAAACAAACCTGCGAATGCTGTGCTGCATAAAGGTAAGGAGTAAAATCAAAGATTTATTGTTCGTGGCATCCTATTAAAATCTGGGTGTCTGGCCGTCTGGAAAACCTGGAAATGTCATGGAAATCAGTATTGTCTGGAAATGTCATGGAAATTTAGTCTGCGTCTGGAAAAGCTAAATAAAATCTAACTAAATTGGAAAATCAGACATTATTGGTGATTTTTTTTTTTAGCCCATTTTTAGTTTTTTTGAGCAAAAAATTCGCCTGCGGCGCCATTTTCTGTAATTTTTTTTGTTACCCTTCAGATTTTCGCCTGCAGGCCATGAAAAAATTGTTTTTGGGTCTTTAAAAAAATTGAATTTTTGAGTGCGGCCCAGGGTAGTTGCCAAATATTGCAGTTTTAATTGCATATTTCAGTAAAAATGAGTTAGAAATCACTTTAGTTTGGTCTGGAAATTTGTGAAAATTTGGTCTGGAAAACCTGGAAATGTCATGGAAATTCGTTACTGGTTTTGGCCAGACACCCTGTTAGCAGTCAGCTCCACTTGTACGGTTAAAGGGACAGTCCCACCTTCACTCAAGCTTTTTTTGCAAGAAAGAGGGTGGAAAAACAAGAAGGGAGTAGAAATAGAAATTTAATTTATAATTACCATTCAAACAGTTATTAATTTTGAAACTTACTAATGGGGACAAAAATCTCGATGGTTGATAGCAGCCATGTTGGGAATCATTTTGTCAATCCCTCTAGTAATAAACTCGATGGTATACAATTTTTTTTTAACAGAGAATGTGCATAATTATTCCATAGCGATAAAGTGAAGCCAACTTGAATCCCTCTTGAACGAACGCAGCGCCATTTTGCTTGGGTGGGGGACTATTATAAAAAATGGCGCCTATCCTCTTAATTTTTTTGGAAATATCATGATTTCTGAATTACAGTCTAGATGAACTGCAGTTATTAATAAGAATGCCTTTCTTTATTGTTAATAATCTCATTTTTTAAGATTTATTTGTCAGAAAGTGGGGCTGCCCCTTTAATCTATTCTCCTGCTTTTCAGTGAAAGTTTGCATAGCCCACCCCTCAGAAGTAGGCTGCAGCGTAATTTTATGGACGACCCCCACACGTGTTTTTCTGTTTCTTTGCAATGGCGCCTTTTAGGCTGTTAATTGGGGCAATTATAATATTTTTTTCAAGGTGGGGAAATCTTTTCCAATTAGGCGTTTTATTCTTTTGTCTGGTTTTTCTCTCAATTGCTTCGCTGCTCGTGTTTTTGGTCACTTTGGTCCGGTTTCTAATGGCTTTGATTGGTCACTCTTGTCATTTATTTGCACTAACTTCAACACACTGGTTGCCATAGCTTATTACCACTAATGGATAAAAGAACCACATGATGTACACTATACTAAAAATATCAGAAAGTATTTCAAAAAGAAAATTATAATAATAAAGTTGGAATTTTTCTTTGAAATATCCTTTTTTTCCCCCCATGTATTATTGCATAGAAAGAAAGTGAAGCCATTATTGAATGATTTCTATGATGAAGCTTTTTCTCATTACTAGCGTTACACCATTAAAAATTAATCCTATATTTTGCAAAAAGAATTACTATGATATTCCAATATTTTGGAATAAAATTCCTATTAGATTCAGATATTTTAAAATGAGATTACTATGATATTCTTATATTTTAGAATAAAATTTCTATTATATTCAGATATTCTGGAATAAAATTCCTATGTTATTCAGGTATTTTGGAATTCCTATGATAGTCAGATATTCTGGAATAAAATTTCTATGGTAGTCAGATATTCTGGAATAAAATTTCTATGATAGTCAGATATTCTGGAATAAAATTTCCATGATAGTCAGATATTCTGGAATAAAATTTCTATGATAGTTAAATATTCTGGAATAAAATTTCTTTGATAGTCAGATATCCTGAAATGAAATTACTATGATATTCCAATATTTTGGAATAAAATTCCTATGATAGTCAGATATTCTGGATTAAAATTTCTATGATAGTCAGATATTCTGGAATAAAATTTATATGATAGTCAGATATTCTGAAAGGAAATTACTATGATATTTCAATATTTTGGAAGGAAATTCCTATTAGATTCAGATATTTTAAAATGATATTACTATGATATATTTCATATGATATATATCAGAATATTTTTGAATAAAATTCCTATGATATTCAGGTATTTTGGAATAAAATTCTTTTAATGTTATTCAGATATTCGGGAATAAAATTTTTGTTATATTCAGATATTCTAAAATAAGATTTCTATGATAGTCAGATATTCTGGAAGGAAATTTCTATGATAGTCAGATATTTTGGAATGAAAAATGCCTATGAGATTCAGATATTTTCAAATGAGATTACTATTATATTTAGATATTTTGAAATTAAATTCCTACAATATTCAGATATTCTGGAATAAAATTCCTATGATATCCAATATTTTGAAATAAAATTCCTGTATGATATTCCTCTTATTTTTGGATAAAATTTCAATGATTTTTTTTGGAAAATGAATTTCTTTAGCATTCCTGTTTATAGAATTGTAAAAAATTTTAATATTTTGGGGGGAAAATTTTGTAGTATTATAAATTTTGAGTTAAAATGTTCACTAATTAATATTCCCAATAATATTACCTAATTCTTTTAATGACCAGTGGCTATTTGAGACATGTCATCTTATAAGTGTTAATATATTTAAAAATATATTTAAAAATGTAATAGTTATAAATTGCAGTAAATATTTTTTTTTAAATTTTAGTACAGCTGGCTATCGGCTATCCTGAATCCGCCATGACAGTTTTAGAAAAGTTGCCATGTTTAAGATTCGTATGTGCATGTAATGTCAAAACGGTCCATGTGCAATGATAATCCAATGGTACATGGCCCATCTTGATTTTAATGCTTTCTTAATTGAGCATTTTTTCCCATATAAAGCCATTGTTAATTATAAGTGGGGGAAAAAAAAGATGCAAATATGAAACAAGCCCAATTTACAAGCGAAACACAATGCTTGACAAATTTATTTTATTGTTTTATCTAAGGTTTTTGGGTTTGATATTACTTTACGAGAGCAGATTACTTTACCAGTGCTGTCACTCACTTCTGTCTCTTTTTTTCCCCCCTCTCATATTTTAATTCTGTCAACATAAGAATCCAATTAAATGGCAGCAATTTTGCCTCTCTTGTGATATTTTTAAGTGTATTAAACTTGTGCCTCTTTTATCCTAGCTGTATATATACGTTGAGGTGGATATTGAGCCACGGTTACCGTGGTTACCGTTGTATTTTTGCAGATTTTCGTCTCGTCTTAGAAATGTTGACATATTTTTGTTGACTCGTCATTAAATTTTTAAAGCTCCGAGGGAATAAAGTCGTGCTTCGGTGAATGTATGGGACGCCATCTTGCTTTTTTTCACGTGTTAGAAAAGCAATCCATGGATACCAGCTAGTTTTTTTTTTGTTTTTTTACTTGAAAGTAGATGAAAAATTGTGTAGTGTATGGTGGAGAAAATACCCCAGGAGATTATTTTGTTGTGTAATAATACACGACATTTTGTCAGAGCTGGATCTGGTGAAAATACAACAAATGAATGCTGCTTTTGTGGTTTTTCTGCGCGTAGGAATACACTGGTGATTAGGCTCGTTGTAATGTGGCATTCATTGGGTAAGACACGTTCACTGATTTAGATGTTGTTTAGGTAGGCCTTATTTTCCTTTTTCTGTAGTTTAGATGATGCCCAACTAGCTGTAAGATGCCAACAAAAATTGTTTTCATTTTGCTGCCACTGCACGTCGGATGGCAGCAGTGTATATTGGGGAAATGGTCAATTGGGACGAGATTTTACCTTTGACATAATTTACCTTTTTCCAACTTGTATACTTGAGCATGTCTGAAAGGGAGGGTATTGTTGATGCCAACAAAAATTATAGGGAAAGTCCCACTTTGAATAAAGTGTGTTGTAGGAAGAAGGGCATAAAAAATTAGTAAAGGCGTGGAAATTGCAATTTGATTTAAGCCCACCAATCACTAAATAAAATGTCCCTAATACATGGATTTGGTTGAAAATGCAAAGCCCAAATGGGCACCATTTTACTGACAGTATGTAACGCCCTCTACTGGATGAAGGGCATCCGCTCTCGTGAAACTCGTAGACACGCATGTCCTAGAGGGCGCCACCAACTTTCAGTGTCTGCTGAAATCTATGGAAAATTGGCGATTTTGAAAAATGTGATTTTATTTTTCAATATGGAAACTCTGCTGCAATTGTTATTTTAAGTAAGTTAGTATGTTGTTATGTCTAGTAAGTGTGAACAACTTAAATATCACTTGTTACAAAGTGGGACTTTCCCTTTAATTTTTCTTTGCTGCAACTGCTCATCAGATTTCAATTCCATATACTGGATAATTACGGCTTAATGAAATATAAGTATTGTTCTTGCAAAAATGGGTTTGTCAAAATTAGTGTTTTAATGTTTGTAATTTCAGTATTTTTTTTTATTTTGTTAAATTTTATTCGTAAATTTAAATAATATATTTAAAGATGGAAATTTTATTAAAATAAGGTTTTAAGCTAATACATCTGAAGTTTTCCAACTTTTGCATATTAATATTTGTTATACGACAACTTTTGTTATTGTAATGACAAATTTTTGGCGTTTAATCTTATTTGTCAATATTAATTTTCAACAAATTTAATTTAAGCAAGTTTTGCAATTCCCCTAAGATATAATTCGTGTCCTTGTTTGCAGGCCCTAAACTAACATCATGGGCAGAATATTTAATGTGTGTTATGTGAAAAATCGATGAATAATCATCGCAGAACGTAAACCGTGTCATCACTTCATTATTTTCTAATTTTTATTTGTCAGAAATCTTTAGCAAGTAACAAGATAAACAACTGACAGATTAATCATTCGCCACTCTATGTATAGGCATAGGCTTAATTCCACATCGTGCAACTATCATGTGTGCAAACATCCCAACTGTGATATTTTAATTACTATCAAAACAATCAATAATAATTAAGTATGGTGAAAAAAATTTTGCATCTACAAAACCGAATGTTACTTTATTACATCATAAAGCTAATATAAACAAGATAAATGACCAAGACCTGCTCACACCTTCATAGTGGCCAAGAGTTAATTTACTTCACCCTGTGATGCTACAGTCCCTAGTTATTGATCTCTGAAGTTGTAACACAGGGAATTATGAAGTAACAGAAAATTTGTGATGGTTAAATGTTAACCCTTGACCAAGTCCAGTACTCTGGCTAAAGAAATCAAAATTGGAAATTGGATTGTTTTTTTATTTTCTGTGAATCATATAATGCCAATTTACACTTATTTTATTAATGAAATCTTGTGCTAAATTATTTTAAACTTCCTTAATTGCCCCTGAAGTCTGGCCATATTCATAGCTTTAGAGTAGTGCAGTGAAGCTATAATTTCTTGCCCCTGTTTTTTACTTCACTGTAGGACAATCGAGCTTTCCTGCAATACATTAGTGTTTTGCTAGTGAGTAAATTTAAGGGGCGGTAATGCATATCTTAGGCATTTTATGTAAAAAATATTGCAATTCTGGTAATATGTCATTTTTAGTCACACATTGTCTGACTTAATCTTTGCAAGAAATTCCTGTGATCGGGATTTGACTACTTGTTTATCGGATCAAAAAGGGATTTAAGGGATTAGCAAGGAAACCATTGTATGGATGCATTTATATTTTTAGTTTCATATAAATTACAATTTATTTAAAAAAAATTTTTGAAAATACTTTTTTAAATTAGTTTTTAAAGTTAGTAAAATAGTCCCTGACAGAAAATCAACTAACAGCTTTTTAATAATGCAGTGAAGCCATAACTGCAGGCCCCTGATTGCACTTCACTGTATGACAACGATGCTTTCCTGCAATACATCAGTGTTTTGCTGGTGAATAGCTATAAGGGGCTAAGATGCAAATTATCCACATTTTATTTAAAGATAGTGCAAATCTGGTAATATGTGATTTTTCCCAACTATTGTCTGACTTAATCTTTACAAGACATTCCTTTGATCAATAATCTGCTTTGTTATTTATGGGATCAGTAAGGGATTTAAGGGATTAGCGAATGATGCATCTATATTTGCTGCCTTCGTTTATTAGTATTTTGATATGAATTAACTGTCATAACTATGCAAAGTATCTTACTACAATATTATATTGACATTTTCATCATAATGCATTTTTATTGTACGTCTTCTTATCTGAAAAGTGCAAGCTATTGGATACACAATTACAGTGAATTCGTTCATTTATATTACTCGTACATCAAAAGGTCTTATATTTGCAAAAGTAACAATAAATGTAAATCCTTTTGGTAAATTGTATGGATTACTTTGAGGTTACTTTTCTTTTAATGTGTGCAATAATGAAACAATAAGCTCTGACATTCGATATCTCTGTTGTTTAGCTGCTATACTTACTCTATGATGTAAGATAATGCTGTAAAATTAAGAAATGAATGAAAATATTCATGCCATTCTTTTGTGTCTTTTATAGATTGGTTGCTGTAGCAGTTTAATATTTGGATTACAAATTTCATCTGGATGTAGAATGATTATATGGATATGCAAAACGAAAATGGATTTAATTGAAATGGATGGGGATAACCTATGGTGAGTCATTTACTACTTTATTTATTCAATACTTTGGATGATTTTAGTATGGTACATTTTGGATGAAAATGTCATTTTAGGCATCACAATTTTTCATATTTAAGGGGGCTGTCCACACTTTTAGAAAATGCATGCTCCTATGGGAATCTCCATGTTAATTACCGGTAGGCCTACATATTAATCGATAATGGCTAAACATAAATTGACGGGGTTTGATTTTTTATGAAGGACAATTAAATTTACTAAAA